>JASFAT010003017.1:0-117026 GCA_031353405.1 Baronia brevicornis
CCTGCTAAATATTTTATATAAGAGATTTTTTCCCTCATATAAAACTAAAATTAATTAATTAATTGTATTTAATGAATTAATATTTGAAAAAAAACTATATTAACATCAAGTGTAATCCACTACAAGTTTAAAAAATGTATGTAATATATTTATATATAATATTAGAATTACATATATTCTATTATATTTGTAGTATGATTGTATCTGATCACTCGAAACCAGTCAGTGTCAACGCGGTATGAATATGCAATAATTTTTTTTTGACATCGTGTCATATACAGCGTTTTCGCTCTTTGCGTCGACACATGTACATAGATATATGTGTAATAAAACTTTAGCGATCGCTGCCAAAAGAAGGCGTTGCCATGGAAACAGCTATTCCATTACGATAACACATTGGAACTTTCAAAAAGCAAGCCTATACGCTAAAGTTTCAGTAGAGGATGAAATGTATTAAACTGATAAATACTACAAGTGCATTCGATTTTGGATCGTAATTCGCGGCATCAAGGTTCACAAACCGATTGTAATGTAATACGTCAATCGTATATAGAGATACAGTAGCTCACACAAGTGGAACACAATTAACGTCTATCGGGCAATCAGTGTCCGACGACAATCATGTTAGCGGTGGTACTAGGTACAGTCGTGTTGAAAACTGTTTGAAATTATAATTTAAATATTATATTTAGCATATATAGGGTGTCCCAGAACTCAAGGTCAAGCCGAAACGGGGTGACAGGATTGATTGTAACCATCATGAGAAAAATCTATCTGAAGTTCTTAACATTTAGAACCTACCAAGAGCTTGTGCGAATAAAAAACATTTTAACTGAGTAAAATGGGTTAGCAAAAATCGGGTTACTTGAGGTTTTTATTTGTTTACTCGTTTTTTCTTAATATGAAACTAACAAGTATTGTACCATTTTAAAATCCTGATCAAATATGTATATGGACAGCCAAAAGTTTTACTTAGATAAGATCCGCGACGTAAAATCGTAAATGGTTCTTGCTCAGCATATGCCGGGTGTTCTATTGGAGCTCCCGTCGCTGGGTTTCAGCGAGAACCAATACGACATTAGAACCTTCAAAAAACAAGCCTACTTTTATCTTAAAGGCCTTCAACGCATTTGCAATGGCTAGGATGTTGCAGATGTCTATGGGAGGCGTTTATTGCTTTTCATCACGCGACACGCTTGCCACATATCCCATAAAAAATGAATGTATATCTCATTCTTTTTCATGCTCTTTACTTACGTATGTAGACGCTGCTTTCCACCTTTTTTTGTATTTTCCCGTAGTCCTTCGTAGTCGTTTAACATTCACGGAAAGAAGGGGGGTTTATATAGTGGGAACGGCGATTTAATTTTTTTTTAATTGAACCGATTTTGTGCACGATTGTACCACACAAGGGTCGCGCGTGTTGAACGTCAGTCTATGTTAGGGCAAATCCTCTACACAATTACGCCAATTTGCGTCCACGGGCATGCATGTTGTACTGCTTCAACCATACGAGGGTGGTCCATCCTATCACCTTGAAAACCAAGTGCGACCACATATGGACTTCTTACACGCTTATCGCGATTACATCTCCCAAATATCAACTCTGTCCATTCGGTAGTACACAACGGAGAGCGTCCCGAATCGTCCGCGACCGCAGTTATCGTCCGCGATCGTAGGAATCGTCCGCGACCGCAGGAATCATCCGCGACTGAAGTAATCGTCCGCGACCGCAGCATCAGGATAATAGATCTCGATAGAATAGGCTCGATCTATTATCTGCACACAGAGATGTATCATCTTTCTATATATACTACTATATCGAATTTATTACAGGGAATCTTCCGAGGAGTTGATTAATCTCCTCCTAGCCGCACAGTTCTACCATCGGACTACGAGCCACTAAAATAGGTTCCATTCCTCATATACGTATAATATTTGTAGGGATAAATATGCTTGTGGTTTGTACACACTGGATTTTTATCCTTCGTAGATCAGAGAAATAAATACTCGATCTGACGTATAAAATGTATCATCATCAGCAGCCTGCGGCAATCCACTGCTGGACATAGGTATCCCCCATGGAGCGCCATCCAGCCCGATCTTCGGCTACACGCATCCAGTTCCTGCCAGCCGCCCTGCGCAGATCGTCACACCATCTAGCCGGGGGGCGGCCCATACTACGTTTACCGAGACGCGGTCTCCACTCCAGCACTCGTTTGCTCCAACGTTTGTCGGATCTCCGACAAACGTGACCAGCCCATTGCCACATTAGTTTGCTAATTCGAAAGGCTATGTCGGTGACTTTAGTTCTCTGGCAGATTTGTTCATTCCGAATTATATCAACTAGAGAAACTCCGAGAATAGCTCTCTGAGCGACTCTTAGCTTATGAAGCAGACGGACTGTCAGGGTTTCAGCGCCGTAGGAGAGTACGGGTAGAACAGGAATAACATGTAATAAATTATCTATATAAATACCGACTGGATCGATATCGATCTGCCAATGATTTATAGGGGTGAATTAATATTTGTACATTTTTGTAGGGGATAGGAAGGCAAACGAGCAGGCGCGTCACCTGATGTAAAGCAATCAACGCCGCCAATAAACATCCGCAGCGCCATAGGCAGTGCAGAAGCGTTGCCGGCCTTTAAGGATACTGTCATTATGAGTGGGAGGAGGGGGAGGGAGAGGAGGAGATGGAATGGTGGTTGAGACTCCAGAACTCAGCCGCTCACCAGACGAATCGCGTTAGCTACCACTCAGACGCCGGTTTTCTGCGGGAGTGTGGTACTTCCCCGCGCGAGCCGGCCCATTCATGCTACAGACAAGTATTATACCATTCTTGAAAAAGTATTCGTCTGCAGCGTGGCTCCACCACTATCAACATTTTATTTATTATTATTATAATCCTTTATTTACATATTTTTCTCTTAATAACAATATTATTAATATAAAACAAATATCTATAACAATAATATTATTACTAGAGTTATTAATCCTTCGTGGTGGGATAAACCAAGCACACGGAGGATTATGCATCCAAGGAAAGGAACCTTCTCACGATCCTAGCCGTGCACAATATTGTTGCTTTTTGAATTTTGAATTTAACCCACTTACCAAAACCTAAATTGGACAGATGGGCGTCCAAATTTTTACCGATAAATCCATTCACAGAGACCACTATGGGTACAATGACAGTTGAATCGACGTGCCACATGGCGAAAATCTCATGCGCGAGGTCTATGTATTTTATTTGTTTATCTTTTTCCGCTTTAATGAGATTCTCGTCATGCGGAACACTAATATCCACTATCATTGCCTCGCGTGTAGTTCGATCCACTATCACAATATCAGGCTTATTGGCAACAATGTGCCGGTCCGTGATAATGGATCGATCCCAGTATAATGTTTTTAATAATATTATTATTATTTAATAGCATGTTGCTCGTTTCTTCTACGGGGACGGCGATGTATAAAAATTGTATTAAAACACGACAGCAAAGCGACAGACTTTCGACCTATTAGGCCATTTCGTTCACACCGTCATTGTGTACTCCACTGAAGTGGGCTTCCATGGTGCAACCATTATGTGTGTAGTGTGAAATTCTTGAGCATTGTTCATTTCGGGACCCCGAGCCACTTGAGGTTTGAACAGCTGTGAAGCTATGGGAAAGCGCATCGGAATGAGATCGTAGGCCAACGTCAAAAAAGAGGGTTGTTTTTTATACACACACATACATATAGTCACGCTGGTTTCCCCTAGGGGAAGGCATGGACCACAGATCTTCATCAGCGGCTCGTGGGATTTTAATATCAATATCAGCCCGCGGCGGTCCACTGCTGGACATAGGCCTCAATCAAGGCGCGCCACACGCTACTTCGGCTACACGCGTTCAGTCTCTGCCAGCCGCCTTGCACAGACCGTCGCTCCATCTAGCAGGGGGGCGTCCCACACTACGTTCGCCGAGTCGCGGTCTCCACTCCAGCACTCGTTACTCCAACGATTGTCGGTTCTCCTACAAACGTGTCCAGCCCATTGCTACTTCAGTCTGCTAACTTGAAGAGCTATGAGACTCTGGTTCTCTGGCGAATTTTATTTCGTGGGATTTAATATGACGAAATAAACCTAATTTGTTAAAAAATGACAGCTACGTGGTTCGTCACCCGTCACGTCCTGAATCCCACGAGGGCGAGAAGCGACTAACGGAGAGCCGTTTCGCTACGATGAGTGTGAGAGGAAGGATGGATTTTCAGCATCTACAGGTCAGAATACATCTTGTGAATTTTTCTCACAATTATCCGATGTGTATTTCCAGAGATATAATAAACATCGGTTTATTCTATTGTTATTCGGTTTATCTATTATATTGTGGTTTCTCACGAAAGTAATAGACATAATTTTTAACGACGACCGATTGGCTCAGTGGCGGGGCCGTCCGCCCACGGAGTCAATGGTCGCGGGTTGGATTCACGCATCGGAATAAATATATATATGGATTTATAAATATTAATTTCGAGTCTAGTAACCCCCCCATTTTCCGTTCCTGCCCATTCCTTTCTTCTCTATCCTTTTCCTTCCTCTCCGCCTATCCACGGTCTGCCGTGCCAAAGAATGCGTGCTAAGGGCGAGCTTAGTCGCAAGCGTGCCGACCGTCCCGGGATCGGGCTCCCCCGGGTACTATGGGGTCTTACCCTCAGCATGCAGGGCTCTGCTGGGGCTGACCTCCATCCTCCCTTGCGGCTCGTGGGATTCACTAAGACGAATGCAATATACCTAATTTGTTGAAAAATGACGGCGACGTGGTTCGCCACACGTCACGTCCTGATTCTCACGAGGGTGAGTAGTGACCAATGGAGAGCCGTTTCGCTGCGATGAATGGTAGCGGATGGAGCTCTGTGGTCTCTGCCAACCCCTGCGGGGGATAGGCGTGAATATATAAAAAAAATATATAAAATATATTCAAAAAAACCATGTACAAGAAGAACTCAGTTATGTTTTCTCACAAAAGTAATAGACATAATCTTTAACAGTAATAGGTGATTGAAACATTATTCGTGTTTTGAACGATGCACTCTTAAAACAGTTCTGGAGATAACCATATTGTTTGTGTTAAAAACAATAAATGAATGAAGTTTCTACGGTAAAGTGTCTAAAGAAAAATATTAGTGAATAATGTCATAAGATTATGTACTGGATATCGACTAGATCGACCGATAGAAGAAGCACCTGTTAGAGAATCTCATTGGAACTTATACAATATTACCTGACCCGGCAAACTTCGTACCGCCTCAGAATCAATAAATAAAAAAGCTGAACGATAAGTGTAGAATGTTTCAACTTTAGTAAAAATGTGGTCAAAACTTAACAGGAACAAAAAGAAATCGTAATAAAAAAAAAACAAAATTCAAAACCAAAGAAATGAAAAAAAAACTTCACTTTTGAATTTAATTTGATTTCTGAACGACTTTTAAATTTAATTGATTTCTGAACGACGGGACGAACATCAAATACATATTTGACAGGTAGGAATAGTTTCTAAGGGAAAACGAAATTGTTGCTTTTACTACATTCCTAATATTTTTATCATATTTACTCACCTTTTAAACCTTCCCTGGACTTCCAAAAATAATTCAAATTGGTTTTTAATTAGCCAAATCGGGCTGCCGTTCTCGAGTTTTAGCGAGACTAATATATATATATATATATATATATATATATATATATATATATATATATATATATATATATATATATATATCTATCTAATAAAACGCCCATCACTATTAATGCGGGCTGGACTCCCGTGCGGGAATACCTGGAGCTCTTCAAAACATAAAACTACAAAGGCGCACTAGGTGTGAATCCGTGTTTGAAATTCGAACAATGGCGTTTGACAGCTCAATGCTGTTTTTTTTTTAAACACAAAAGCGGCTTACACACCCGGTTGGGTGCATTGTTTTTGTTTTTTTTAATATTCCATTTTAGGGAGTTGGAACTGGAGTTTGCTAATGTGACTTGTCTGTCTGTCCGTCAATTGTTTGATAACTAGTTTATTGCAGGGATGAGTAACACGCGGCCCGTTAAACATATTTATGCGGCCCGCCAAGCATTTCTAAAATTGAATTTATTTTATCGACTTTCTCCCATCAATGTATCGTTATAAAATTAATTATAATAAAATGGTAGTACATACTGAACTGAAACAAACTATTAATACATGTTACTTTGTGTGCGGCCCGCAAAAATTAATAAAAAACTTTTAAAATTTAAATTGGCCCGTTGATTAAAAATGTTGCTCACCCCTGGTTTATTGTATTGTTTCCGAGGTTATTCTAAATCAGTACACAAATAAAGACAAATATAATATTACTTTGGTCTTCATAAAAACTGTCTTCTAGTGGCAGAATGAGGTTGTAGGTCGAATAATCAATAAACGCATACTTACTATTTTCTGCCGATATAAAGAGAACTTTGAATGATAGAATAAGGAATGAAGATATAAGAGAGCGATGTGGTGTAAGAGAAGGTGTTGTGACAAAAGTTGAGAAAGGGATGCTTAGATCAATATCAATCAATATCAGCCCGCGGCAGTCCACTGCTGGACATAGGCCTCACCCAAGGCGCGCCACCTAGCCCGATCTTCGGCTACACGCATCCAGTCTCTGCCAGCCGCCTTGCGCAGATCGTCGCTCCATCTAGCAGGAGGGCGTCCCACACTACGTTTGCCGAGTCGCGGTCTCCACTCCAGCACTCGTCTACTCCAACGATTGTCGGTTCTCCGACAGATGCTTAGATGGATGTTTTTTATTATTTTTATTTGTATGTTATAATTTTAGTCTTTAATTTTTGTTCATTTTCTTCTCACATACAGTAGCCAATTTAGTAATTCTTTTTTATTTCACATGTATATTCTTTTTTTACTGATTTGTGGATTTTCGAATAAAACGTTTACTTTCTTTCTATCTTGTAGAAACCATGTGCGTGAAGGAAAGACCTGATGTTCTCTCAGTACATACACATACATATCGTCACGCCTGATATAATAAAAAATATATATAAATACCAACTAAATATATGGGCCGGTGAAATTTGTTTCACCTACAATTTATGTTCCTCTGTATTTATCTTCTCCTGGTATGTTAGTACTTGGGTATGCAATACTTTTTAAAATCGCGCAAAAGAAACGACAGTTTTGTATAGCAACACGTCCGTTAGTCGATAAAGCAGTCACGAACGCCATCTATTGAAATTAATTGGAAGTAAAGGGAAGAAAAAGAATTTTTTATTTTTCAAGCTGTTCTTTTATGTTTTCCCAATATATTTTTTTATTCGTTAACCTTCCCTGTACATACATACATACATATCGTCACGCCCGTCTCCCGTAGGGGTAGGCAGAGACCACAGATCTCCATCTGCTACGATCCCGGCACACTTTACTTGCTTCCTCCACACTCATCACTCTATTCATGTAAGCTCGTCGGTTAAGTGTACTCTTGACCTGGCCTTTCTTATAAACTTCGGCAATTTGGTCAAGGTGTGTTCCCCTTGTTCTTCCCCTATCGACCCTTCCATCCACATCCGGAATGTAAATTTCTTTTGCCAGTCGTCTTCCATCCGTCCTCTCTATGTGCCCAAATCGTCTAAGCATTTTACTTTTTACCTTTCTCATCTTTTGTCATGATTTCTTTTGTTACTCCTAAATCCATGGTTAAAAATACCTTTACTATAATATATTTTAAGAGTCCAGTCGCGCGCATGCATTAGACGGAGATAAACTGGGAGTGTGGGTTCTCCTCTCGCTTATCTCCCGTGCTGTTATTTGTAATGTGTGTTTATCATCCAAGAACATTATTGGTGTATTCTTGGAACAGATTTTAACCATGTTTCGATTTGAAAGCACCTTTAATTGCTCTTAAAGGATTTTATGGTTTCACTTAAAGCGTTTCCCCTCTAATCTTTATAGTCGGTCAGGGTGTATCTTTGCCTAGCCGCTTGCTCGGTATTTATGGTGTTGGTACACGGGTACGCGATCCCGGCCTCCCGGGCTACTACCGTATCACTCCTCGTTCTTTTCTTTCCTTTTCTTCTTTATCCTTTTCGCTTCCTCTCCGCCAGTCCACGGTCTGCCGTGCCAATGGATGCGTGGCTAAAGGCGAGCTTAGTCGCAAGCGTGCCGACCGTCCCGGGATCGGGCTCCCCCGGGTACTATAGTGCCTTATCTCAGCATGCAGGGCTCTGCTGGGGCGGACCTCCATCCTCCCTAGCGGCTCGTGGGATTCATTATGACGAATCTTAATATACCTAATTCGTTAAAAATGACGGCGACGTGGTTCGGCATCCGTCATATCCCGATTCCCACGAGGGCGAGAAGCGACTAACGGAGAGCCGTTTCGCTGCGATGAATGTGAGAAGAAGGATGGATGAAAAGATGGATGAGTGTGAAGGAAGCAATGAAGGTGTGCCGGGATCGTAGCGGATGGAGATCTGTGGTCTCTGCCTAACCCTACAGGGGGACAGACGTGACTATTGTGTATGTATGTTTATTTAAACAAATTTATAGTATGCAAGTCACCAAGAGGTAGTGGCAAGTTGTTCCAACACTTGGCTGCGGTGTATTTAAAGCTACTGCGAAACGCAGTGGAAAGCAGAAAAGTGGTAGAGCCACGCTGCAGACGAATACTTTGTCAAGAATGGCATAATATTTGTCTGTAGTATGAATGGGCCGGCTCGCCCGGGGAAGCAAGTACCCCACTCCCGCATAAAACCGGCGTCTGAGTGGTAGCTTACCTACCGCGCTTCGTACGGTGAGCGGCCGAGTTCCGGAAGGCGCCCTTCCCCCTTCCCCCTTCCCCCGTCCCCCTCCCCCTCCCATAATGATATTTTCCTTAAAGGTCGGCAACGCTTCCGCACTGCCTATGGCGCAGCGGATGTCTATGGGCGGCGTTGATTGCTTTCCATCAGGTGACACGGCTACTCGTTTGCCTTCCTATCCCTTATAATGATGACCTGTCGTCGTTGATTGTGCATAAAAAACTTCTACAAATCAAACACGGCTGCAATTAAGTCCGAGATGCTGAACCCGAATAAATTTGATTCCGTACGTCAGAGCACGGCCTGTGTCGACCCCGGCGGGGGAACAATTGATCGATTCATGCACCATTCGGACACTTAATGGATTCAATATTCATGAAGACACGTTTCCCCCCCCCCCCCCCCGTAGGGTCACCGGGTCACGGTGTATGTACGGGCACTCACTCACCACCACTCTACGTAACCAGCTGCCTACGATGATATTTCTGAACTGATACGTACATTGAAATCTTCATAAAACAATTATATATATATTATTATTAATATTTGTATCTTAAAGGTCGGCAATTCTACAATGCCTACATCGTTGCGGATGTCTATAGGCGGCGTTGATTGCTTTCCATCAGGTGACACGCCAGCTAGTTTGCCTTTCTACCCCATAAAAATTGAATCTAGAAAATTGGCTTGCATTCAATCAACACCGCTGAAGGTAGCTGATCCCACCGGGTAGTGGTGTGTGGGAAGAAGTTTCTTCGAAAATTCACAAAGCAGTACCTACAGAAAACAGTGAACAAAGAATATCCATATCAAATAAAAAAGATTGGTTACTATGTGTAAAGACACAGAAATTAAAGACTAAAATTATAACAAACAAATAAAAATAATAAAAAATAATAAAAATCATAATAATATATCTGCAGTCAGTTATGTTGCCTGTACTATAGTATGAATTATGAAAATGATCCACACTCAATATAAAAATATAATATTGGTTTTTATTACGATGTGGATAGTCAAAAGTTTTACTTAGCTAAGATCCGCGACAAGCAAAACAATAACAGAAAATTAATAATGTGTGTTTTTTGTGCTGGATGAAGTGGATTTATTTGGAAATTAAACCAAAAACATACAACACGGAACGGAAGAAAACCGAAAAGTGACTTTTCGGTTGTCTTCGGTAGAGTCTACTATACATGAAAATGCCTCGTCTTGGGACGAAACACGTGTCGTTTACAAGATGGAAAAGTGGTAATGTGTGTTTGGTGTTGTGTATAGTGGTTAGTGGGTGGAGAATTTCCAAATAAATCCACTTCGTCCAGCACAAAAAACACACATTATTAATGTTCTGTTATTGTTTTACTTGTCGCGGATCTTAGCTAAGTAAAACTTTTGACTGTCCACATAGTGATGGATTTCCGCAAAGTAACGCCTGACTCCATTAATAATTAATAAATTTTATTAAGATAATAAATAAATCAAACCCTTTTGTTGACTCAAGAGTAAAAAGTTATAATTTATTTCAAAACTATTCCTACTTCAACACATTAATACTTGCTTCTTTGTTGCAGATGACTTAAACCGTCGTTTGTACGGTCCTCGGCGCGAAAGACGAAGTAGCCCCGATGATACGGCAGGTGTTTCCCTACCTGCTGTTGCTGCAACTCCTCGCGGCAGCAGCGGCGGGCACGTGCCCTTGGGCCTGTGCCTGTCGACCCTCGGCGCTGGACTGCGCCCACAGGGGCCTGCTCCACACGCCCCGGAGACTGCCAGTGGACGCCCATCGACTGTAAGTCATCTTTTTATTATATATATATTAATATTCTTTTATTTAGAACTATTCAAGACAAACAATCCTACGGTACATCATCTTTGTGTAACTCCAATGGTTTAGGCAGCGTACGCCAAGATAGCTCTCAGAGGCCAGATTTTTTTCCTACTTAGTTGACATGTATCGTTATATTACGACCAAAAAAATTACATAAAATCATTACAAATTGTAGCCTATATGTTATTCCGATGTATAACCTATATTACTGTAAAGTTTCATCTAAATCCGTCCAGTAGTTGTTTCGTGAAAGAGTAACAAACATACATCCATACTCACAAACTTTCGCATTTATTGTAATAGTAGGATTAGTAGGATAGGATATACAAATGGAGAGCTGTTTTGTTTGTCTCGCTAAAACTCAAAAACGGCTCTACCGATTCTAATACTCTTATTCGCTTTAATGCAGGGAAGGTTGTTCCGACGCTTATATATGATAGTGAAAGTTGGGTTTGGCAGAAGAAGCATGAAAGCAGACTGAATGCGGTGGAAATGAGAGCATTAAGAAGTATGTGTGGTGTAACCTTGAATGATAGAATAAGAAATGAAGATATAAGAGAGCGATGTGGAGTAAAAGAATGTGTTGTGACAAAAGTAGAAAAAGGGATGCTTAGATGGTTTGGACATATAGAGAGGATGGATGAAAGACGACTGGCAAAAGAAATTTACCTTGCGAATGTGGATGGAAGGGCCGGGAGAGGAAGACCACGAAAAACGTACCTTGACCAGATTGCTGAACTTTTTAAGAAAGGCCAGGTCAAGAGTACCCTCAACCGGCGGGCTTGCATGAGGAGAATAATGAGTGTGGAGGAAGCAAGGGAAGTATGCCGAGATCGTAGCAGATGGAGGTCTGTGGTCTCTGCCTACCCTTACGGGAGACGGGCGTGACGATATGTATGTATGTTTGTACAGGGAAGGTTAACGAATAAAAAATATATTGGGAAAACATAAAAGAACAGTTTGAAAAATGAAAAATTCTTTTTCTTTCCTTTTACTTCCAATTAATTTCAATAGATGGCGTTCGTGACTGCTTTATCGTCTAACGGACGTGTTGTTATACAAAACTGTCGTTTCTTTTGCGCGATTTTGAAAAGTATTGCATACCCAAGTACTAACATACCAGGAGAAGATAAATACAGAGGAACATAAATTGTAGGTGAAACAAATTTCACCGGCCCATATATTTAGTTGGTATTTACATATTTATTTTTACCATAATTTCATTTAAATTACTTTTGTAAATCTTTAAAGTTTTCTACCTTATATTTTGGATTGTAATATGCGGCTTTTACATACATACATACATACATACATATCGTCACGTCTATTTCCCGAAGGGGTAGGCAGATACTAGAGATGTCTATCCGCTACTATCCCGGCACACTCTCCTTGCTTCCTATACAGTCATGCATCTTTTCATCCATTTCTCTCATCTCTTTTCCTCCATTCATCGTAGCGAGCCGCAAGGGAGGATGGACTTCAGCCCCAGCAGAGCCTCGCATGCTGAGGTAAGGCACCACAGTACCCGGGGAGCCCGACCGACTGCTTTAATCATACAAAAATGCATTCAAATTTGACGTGTACCTTATGGCCCTATTTCAACATTAAAAGAAATATATTTTTCGAGATGCGTCTTATCGTCCGAAAAATATGGTATTTCTTTCATATTTAATTGTTTTAAAATGATAAGTTAATCGATTTAAATATATATAGTAGTAATCACTACACTACATTCAGATATTCAAGGTACGAGGCTCTGTTTTCATCTGTAACCTAGGGGATCTGTTAGTGCAACCAATTTTCCGCTCACACCATCAATACATCGCCACCATAATAATATTCTACGGAATTTCGCCAAAATATGTTCCTATTCATAAAGGACACGATAACCTATAAGTTCACACTAAGGGTGAGTCTAAGAAATATAAAATCCACGCGAATTTATACCCTATGCATATTATAATAAAATCGCCTTTTCTAACTCAGTTGCAACAATTTATTACACATCCTGCATGATACACTATACTGATAATAAAACTTCAGGCATCATGTAAATCCAATCAATTCTCAACTCTAATATTGTGAGAAGAGAATCTATTTTCGCACATAATAAAAAAACTTATTATATTGTACTATGCAATTTTCTGCTATATCACAAGGCGATAGGGTTGATTTATACGTGAGGGTGGAATAGTTTTTCCAGAGTCCCTCTGCGGTCGCATTCCTTTTAATTTCCCATCGGGAGCGTTTTACGTACTTATTACACTGTGTATGGATCGTGCATAGAGCAGGCATCAACAGAGACAATCTATGTTTAATATATACTAGAGATAGCCAACTGGTCGTATGGGGCAAGACAAAGAAAATATAATTTTAATACATTAGGAATAATCTTTAGTTTTGTTGTGTTTTTAGCTCTTAATAAAATAAAATATACTATTTGAATACTGTTTCATTTCTTCATTTTTTTATGTGATAGAAAGGCAAAGGAGCAGGCATGTCACCTAATGGAAAGCAATCAACACCGACCATAGACATCCGCAGTGTCATAATGGGAGGGAGAGGGTTGGGCCTCCGCAACTCAACCGCTCACCGGACGAAGCGCGATAGCTAAGCTACCACTCAGACGCCCGTTTTTTGCGGTAGTGTGACACTTCCCCAGGCGAGCCGGCCCATTCATGCTACAGACGAATAATATACCATTCTTGACAAGGTATTCCTCTGCAGCGTGGCGTAGGGGTGGGCAGAGACTAGAGATCTCCATCTGCTACTATCTCTTTTTTTATTAATTTTTCTACGTAGATGGATTAATAGAGTTACTTTGAGAAAACCCCTTTATTATTTTTCCAGGATTATTCGACCATATTTATATTCTTTAAGGTCTAATATACCTCGTACGAAAAGAGTAGTTAAGGTTGAAAAACTATTGTGCCACCGGGGACACCATTTATAAAATAAAAGATCTGTTACGTAATTACTCTGTGGCCGACGCTCTAACACAGCGAGGGTAGTGTGTAATATACCAAGCCAATATCAATACAGTCACCTACAGAAGTGATAACGTAGTATTAATTCTCCCTTTGGTGTAAAGTCACCCCCCGATAATGTTCCTTTTTCTTTGATATTCGTTGCCTGAAGGTTTTGATACATACATACATATAGTCACGCCTATCTCCCTGTAGGGTTAGGCAGAGATCACAGATCTTCATCCGTTACGATCCCGACACACATTCCTTGCTCCCTTCACACTCATCTATCTTTTCACCCATCCTTTCTCTCACATTCATCGTAGCGAAACGACTCTCCGTTCGTCGTTTCTCGCCCTCGTGGGAATCAGGGCATGAAGGGAGCCAACCACGTCGCCGTCATTTTTTTAACGTATTAGGTATATTTAGATTCGTCATAGTGAATCCCACGAGTCACAAGGGAGGATGGAGGTCAGCCCCAGCAGAGCCCTGCATGCAGCCACGCATCTATTGGCACGGCAGACCGTGGATTGGCGGAGAGGAAAGGAAAAGGCAGGGGAAAGAAAAGATGGATTTAGACAGGATGATAGGGATATGACATTACCACAACGGGAGACGAGGAGTGATACGGTAGTAGCTCGGGAGGCCGGGGTCGCGTACCCGTGTACCAATACCATAACTACCGGACAGGCGGTAAGGCAAAGATGCTCTTTGACCATCCAGGTTTTGTTGCCCCTATTTATTTGTCAGTGTCGCATGAAAGTATTTTTAACCAACTTTAAAAAAGTAGCAAAAACAAGCGTGAGCTTCCCGATTGCTTCACCAAGGGAAACAGGCTTTTAACAGTTTCGCTACTAGGGTCGCATATAGACGGTATCCGCGTGACGATCTGTGTTTTTCGAGGGTTGTTGTTAGCGGTCCGGGACGGGATCGGGCTCCCCGTGTACTATAGTGCCTTACCTCAGCATGCGGGGCTCTGCTGGGACTGACCTCCATCCTCCTTTGCGGCTCGTGGGATTCACAGTGACGAAATTTAATAGTTTTAATTTGTTAAAAATGACGGCGACGTGCTTCGCCACCTGTCACGTCCTGGTTCTCACGAGGGTAGGAAAAAATCTATGGGCTCGCGTCAGCAACATGCTAATGCTTAAGGTATATCTATAACTATGAGTATAGATATAGACATACTTTAAACACAGTTAATGCGCGCGCAGCTGCCTACGTACACGCATCACGCCAACACGTTGTATATACCCGATTGTATGTGTGTGCGTTGGACGCTTCACGCATTGATAAAGTTACGTGAGTCGCGTCAGCAACATGTTGTAGTGATAGCATCATTTAATATTACAATTAGTTTGATATTTCAAAACACAGTTTTAAGTTTTCACTTCTGTCGGCAGTCCTCATGACTGCCTCCGATTTTGTTTATTATTTACGTTTCAAAATCCAATTCTGCCACCGAAAGTTCTATATTAACACAATTGCTTCCTACATTACGTTAATGTTATCTAGAATTACTACATTATGTGGACAGTCAAAAGTCTTACTTAGCTAAGATCCGCGACAAGCAAACAATAACAGAAAATTAATAATGTGTTTTTTTTGTGCTGGATGAAGTGGATTAATTTGGAACTTAAACCAAAAACTTACAACACGGAATGGAAGACAACCATTCACTACCATCCAGCACAAAAAACACACATTATTAATTTTCTGTTATTGTTTTGCTTGTCGCAGATCTTAGCTAAGTAAAACTTTTGACTGTAAACATAGTGATGGATTTCCGCAAAGTAACGCCTGACTCCATTAATAATTACTGCATTCACTTCAGTCCCTTGTGTACTTTACAGGAATTTATGTTTCTTTTGTCATAAATGTAACAACTTACATTTCTACATTTCCCATTTCCCCATGTAGCGGGGTGCGCCTGTGTCGCGAAGACCTCCATCGCTAGGAAAAGTGAATTTACATTTCCTCATAAAACGTCGAGTGTACACAGAGTAGTCGCCGATAGAGTAATTTAATACAAAATAATATTTTTTTATTGAGAGCAAACGAGCAAGCGTGTCGCCCCATGGTAAGCAATCAATGTCGTTCATTTACATCCCCGATACTACATGTATCTCGAAACCGTTGGCGGCCTTTCAGCCTAGGTGCCAATGTCGTATTGGTTAAGGAAATACCGCTGAAGATAACTGGTTGTACAAGGTGGTGATACGCGGAAAGAAGCTTTGGGAGAAGCACCGTACTGGATTACCATTCGTCCAGATGATGGCGAGGTACTTTTCTGAGCTATTTGTTTTATATTCCTCCATTTTATATCTCCATTGCTGGGTACGGAGCAGGTTCCCCGCCTTCGGAGTCAATAGTCGCGGGTTCGATCCCCACGTTAGGATAAATATATGTATGGACTGCAGATGTTTATCTCTAGATTTGTAACCCCGCCAATCCGCATTAGACATGTAGTGGGTTAATGTCCGTTCATCATGAAATGGGGAGGCGCGTGCTCAACAGTGAGACACATATGGGTTGTGGGAAGTAAATGGTATAGTATATATTACATTGTTTGTAATATTGGGATGCAAGGGGGCGAAAATTACATCATGTCGCCCCAACTGTCAACCTCACCTGCACGCGGTGCATCCTGCTGAGTCACGAACGAGGCACTGACGACCGATTGATGGCGGTATAACTATCACAAATTATGGCCGGACTCAAATGACACAGGCCGGCAACGGGCAGCGGCGTTGCCGGTGCGAAATGTCTGGCTCCGCGGTCGCCAACCCACTTGCCCAGTGTGGCAACTACGGGCACACCACCCATGAAGCGCACCATTAAAACACGGCCCCCAGTTCCCGGTCGCCCCATTATTCCTGGCCACGGTAGCGGCCATGGTTACGATGGAGCAGGGGCTGCTAAGAATCCCCGGGAGAGGAAAGGCTACCACAAACGACTGGACCTGGCGACGTACAACGGAAGAAGTCTGCGGCGTGACGAGTACATTAAGGAACTCGAGGTAGAGCTAGAAAAGATAAGGTGGCACATTGTGGGATTAAGCGAAGTCCGTAGACAGGGGGAGGATACGCTGATTTTACAATCTGGCCATCTGCTCTACCATCGAGAGGGACATAATCCTTCCCAAGGCGGAGTGGGGTTCCTCGTCAACAGAGTCTTTACTGACAATATTGAAGAAATATCCAGTGTGTCGCCAAGGGTGGCGTTCCTTGTACTCCGGCTATCTAACAAGTATAGTCTTAAGGTAGTGCAGGTCTACGGCGACATACTCGGATGACGAAGTGGAGGCTATGTACGAAGGCATAGCCAGGGTTTTGCACACCACAAAGGCCCACTTTAATGTTGTCATGGGGGACTTCAACGCCAAAGTAGGGTTGCATACAGGAGTCGAATCGATTATGGGACCTCACGGTTTTGGACACAGAAACCACAGGGGGCAAATGCTGATCAATTTCCTCCAAAAAGAGGGGCTATATCTGATGAATTCCTTCTTTCAGAAAAAGCCCCAAAGGAAGTGGACATGGCGAAGCCCCGACACTGTGACGAAAAATGAGATTGACTTTATCATGACCGATAAAAGGCACATATTCAGGGATGTCTCAGTGATCAACAGGTTTAACACTGGGAGCGATCACCGACTTGTGAGAGGCACTCTGAATATCGACTTCAAGTTCGAAAGATGCCGTTTGGTAAAGTCCACGCTCCGACCGACTCTGTTCCAATCCGTGGCTGGCTCTCAACGCTTCCAACTGGAACTCAAAAATCGATTCGATGCCCTGGAACCCTCTGTGGATATCGACAAGGACCTCAAAAGTGTGGTAAACATCTTACGGGAGGAAGGGGACAGGTTTTGTGGAAGAAGGCATGCGGGCCGGAAGTCTAAATTCTCAGACGAGACCCTCCAGCTAATGGATATGCGACGTGAAGCAGCCAAACACGAGGAACAGGAAGCTTGGGAGAAGCCATCTCACACATTTAAAAGCTCAAGATGGCAAAATGCTCACATCCAAATCCGAAGTTCTCGCTGAGATTGAGGACTTTTATGGGAATCTGTATGCCTCTCACGCACCACAACCTGAACCCACACGCAATGATCCCAGAGCCACACTTACTCGCCACTACACCGAAGAGCTGCCAGATGTCTGCCTTGAGGAGATAGAGCTGGCTCTCCGGCAACTTAAAAATGGAAAAGCCCCAGGCGAGGACGGAGTTACTGCAGAGCTTCTAAAGGCAGGGGGTCGCCCGTGCTGAAAGAGCTCTGCAGAATTTTCAACTTCGTATAGTTCGCATAATAGTCTTATTCCACAAGAAAGGGGATAAGACGCTACTTAAAAATTATAGGCCGATCTCGCTCCTGAGCCATGTCCATAAGTTGTTTACGAGGGTCATCACAAATCGATTCGCGCGAAGGCTTGACGACTTTCAACCTCTTACGGTGCCGAGACGTGGACACTGACAGTCCGTCTCCTCGCCAAGCTCAAAGTCGCTCAGAGGGCTATGGAGAGAGCTATGCTCGGGGTTTATCTGGTGGACAGAATTCGAAATGAAGAAATTCGCCGGAGAACCAGAGTCACCGACATTGCTCTTCAAGTTAGCAGACTGAAGTGGCAATGGGCTGGACACGTTTGTCGGAGAACCGACAATCGTTGGAGTAGACGAGTGCTGGAGTGGAGACCGCGACTCGGCAAACGTAGTGTGGGACGCCCTCCTGCTAGATGGAGCGACGATCTGCGCAAGGCGGCTGGCAGAGACTGGATGCGTGTAGCTGAAGATCGGGCTAGGTGGCGCGCCTTGGGTGAGGCCTATGGCCAGCAGTGGACTGCCGCGGGCTGATATTGATATTGATATTACATTGTATAAGGCAGTCGTGAAGTCTCAGTTGCTACATTAATCTGTGGTTGCTTGTAAATTTGTTTATGCAAACAAGCAAATGGAAGCGCTGTACACGTTTTTATTAAATTTTGTGTCTCCCTCTATGTTACTATGTTGCTTAAAATAATTCACAATGAATATTCGCCCAGGACCAGTGGTGAAGTGCTCGGTTTTTGCGTGAAAGTTCGCAGGTTTGATGCCCGTATCGATATAAATATTTTTACGTATAATTTTTACAGAAAAAGCACCTAAATGTTTATTACCGTTTAGTAATACGATAACGATGATGATAAAATAAACCGAAATAGCACTGTCGTAAAATGGGAAGGGGGTCATAGGTTTAATTTCTGCAGTGTGATCCATATTTATATGATTATTAATGGAGTCAGGCGTTACTTTGCGGAAATCCAGCACTATATGGACAGTCAAAACTTTTACTTAGCTAAGATCTGCGACTTATCGAGCTAAGTAAAACTTTTGAATGTCCATATAATATTTATATGCTCTAAATTTATGCTAGGACACATTGAATTCTTGTGCGGAGCTTTATAGCTTATATAGAACACGAAGTATGTTCTACATAAGCTATAAAATTTTTTAAAGCAGCAACAGTCCAGTAACGTCAGGCTTACGTTCTGTACATCATGAGTTCGTATATCCTATTGGTCTACTGATATTGTGTTGCTTGTGTTTTCCTAGCACAAGCATTATTAGCTTAGTTGGAATGGTTAACAAAAATTCTTTTTAGCGATATCAAAATCAATGCAAAAATCACTTGATATCAACTTAATAGCTAATTAATTAAAAAACTAGACTCTAAATAACTAATAATACTCTGAAACTTATTCTTAAATTTATTTGTAGATTTTTTACTTCTAGCTCGCTTTACCACCCACTATGTGTATTTAAGGCTAGTTTTGTAGCCTTAAGTGTACATGTAAATGCCGTAATTTTTTATGTGGAAACTTTTACTTAGCTAAGATCCGCGACAAGCAAACAACAATAGAAAATTAATCTCCCCTCCTCCCAAAATGACCATCCCTAAAAAGCCGGCAACGCTTCTACACTGCCTATGGCACTGCGGATGTCTATGGGCGGCGTTGATTGCTTTCCATCAGGTGACACGCCTGCTCGTTTGCCTTCGTATCACATAAAAAAAAAGCAAGCAGCGGTTAAAATACGTGCCCCAATAGATCGTTCCACTTGGTAAAGTTATATCGGATACTCCTGTAGAGTATCCCTTAAGAGATAGTTGGTAATAGCTCTGTCGAATGAAGTTTACTTGAACGAACGAGGGAGTTCAAAACTAGGGTGACCATGCTTTTTGTTCGATATATTTTACTAACAAATAATAATCATTATTTAAGATTCGCTTAAAGAAGACCTCAGAAAACGTATAAAAGCGTTCGAAATGTGGGCATATAGACGGATTCTCGCTATCAGCTGAACTTAAATGGCGGCCAATGACGAGGTTCCCCCGACAAGTCAAAAACGTGACAAAAATGAATTTTTGCAGGCCGTCAAAGGTAAAAAGTTGCTTACCGGGGTCATATCATCAGACATGACAGGTACAAGTTGCTGCAACTGATCATGATGGGAGAAATCGCGGGCAAAAGACAAGTTGGTAGAAAAAGAAAGTCTTGGCTACGTAATATCAGGGAGTAGACCGGGATAGCAAGTGCTCCAGAATTGCTGCACCTCGCGAAGGAGGAGGAGAGTTGTGCTGAATTGGCTGCCAACCTTCGCAAGTCGGAGAAGCACTCTTAGAAGAAGAAGATTAAAGATTATCCGAATGTAGTTTATATCGGACGTCGAACTCGGTGGAATTTGGTTTAGATATGTGCCGAAGACAGCCATATCTCACACATGTATTTCCAAGAACTGCGTAGTAAAATTAGGTTACCAAATATAAATAATTAAAAAAAACACCATAAAGGATTTAAATAAAATTAAATAACTTCCGAAGAAGAGAAAAACTAGTTTTGACATGCCATTCTTGACACGGTAAGCAAGAGAGATCTTTCGCTTCGCGAACTTTATTAAAGGTTAGCATCCCTTCCGCATTGTCTATGGGCGGCGTTGTTTGCTTTCTATCAGGTTGCTGATGGAAAGCAAACAACGCCTGCTCGTTTGCCTTCCTATCCCATAAAAAATAAACCGTGGCCGTGTATGGTCACCCTACACACCGTATACAGCTGGCGGCCCGCTCACCCCTCCCTCAATCAAGAACCCTTATACTGTCTCAGTCGGTGTAATAGATACTCTTCGTGGAAGCGTCGCTTCCTCCAGGCAATACAGGAAGACAAAGAATAATAAACGGCGTATTAAAGATCTATAAAACTAAAGTATTGGAAAGAGACGCAAATAAAAAAATGTCCGATTTAAATTATGTTTATTCTATCCGATATATATACATATCTAACCAGTATCGGATAAATGGGGGGGAAGGAGCGGCGCACCCTGAGCCTTTATTAGCGATGGAGCCACGCTGCAGACGAATACTTTGTCAAGAATGGCATATTATTTGTCTGTAGCGCGAATGGGCCCGGTCGCCAGGTAACTACCACACTACCGCAGAAAACCGGCGTCTGAGTGGTAGCTTAGCTACCGCGCTTCGTACGGTGAGCGGTTGAATTCCGGAGGCCCAACATCCTCCCCCTCCCACTCCCTTAAAATCACTTTCCATAAAGGTCGGCAACGCTTCCGCACTGTCTCTATCGCTGCGGATGTCTCTGGGCGGCGTTGATTGCTTTCCATCACGTGACACGTCCGCTCGTTTGCCTTCCTATCCCATAAAAAAAGCCTCCGATCCTCCAAATGTATGTATCTAATGTCTGCAAATGTATACGAGTTTGTCTGTGTACAAGTTCCCTTGATCAAATCCTAAACAAGGCTTTAAAAATATTGTCAGTAGTACGTACTGTCACGATAGAGTACGCTGTAGAAGAGTTGTTAACTTTTTTTTATAGAATAGGAAGGCAAACGAGCAGGCGTGTCACCTGATTCAAAGTGCGCGCGGCGTTGATTGCTTTCAACTTTTTTAAAAAAAAGTCAACTTACACATAATTTTTATTCTCCGCTACGAAATACAAAGAAAATTTTCATTTAATTCAACCAGAATAAACCTCCTTTCCGTTTAAATGAATTGAAAAAAAAAAGCCTACAAGTGCCAATTGTCCGCTCCATCGACCGTTTCCTATTCACCGTTAGGGTGGCTATGATTTTTGTGAAATAAACGAGACTCGCGAACCGGTGGTAAAGCTTTATTGATAACAGACTTTTAACGTTCGCTTGATTAATGGAGTCAGGCGTTACTTTGCGGAAATCCATTACTATGTGGACAGTCGAAACTTTTACTTAGCTAAGTTCCGCGACAAGCGAACAATAATAGAAAATTAATAATGTGTGTTTTCCTGCTGGATGAAGTGGATCTTACCTTTAGTGTTAGTGAAGTGAGTCACTTAACGGTTGTCTTTCGTAGAGTCTACTATACCTGAAGATGCCTCGTGTTGAGGCGAAGCACGTGTCGTTTGCAAGGTGGAAAAGTGGTGGTGTGTGTTTGGTGTTGTGTATAGTGATTGATGAGTGGAGAGTTCTGATTTTCGGTAAGATTTAAGTTCCATGTAAATCCACTTCATCCAGCAGAAAAACACACATTATTAATTTTCTATTGTTGTTCGCTTGTCGCGGATCTTAGCTAAGTAAAAGTTTTGACTGTCCACATTTTAACTTTCGTTAAATTAAATGTAATTAAAAGAATTTTGAATTTTCGTGAACCAAAACCACCGATATAGTCTTCCGTATCAGCAAACTAAAGTGGCAATGGACGGGTCACGTTTTTTGGGAAACAGATCACCGCTAGAGTAGACAGACGTGTGAGACCGCGTCTCGGCGAACGTAGTGAGGTAAATAAATAAGACTTTACACTAATTGCAAAAGTCGTTGGCACCCTACAATAATGGCGGCATTGTGTCGCACCCTTCAGGAAAACGCAGCTAAAACTCTAATTGATATAAACAGTAGAGCTGGGAAATAAAACTGAATTGGGGTTCCTTTGCGACATTCTAAAGACTTAAGAAACTTTAGAGTCAAATTTTTTTTTATGAGATAATTCGCGTGTCGCAGAACGGAAACAAATGTAATAAAATAGTTTCTCTACTCTAATATACTGTAGTAAAAGTTGGATTTCGCAGAAGAGTCATGAAAGCAGACTGAATGCAGTGGAAATGAGAACATTAAGAAGTATGTGTGGTGTAACTTTGAATGGAAAATAAGAAATGAAGATATAAGAGAGCGATGTGGAGTAAAAGAAGGTGTCGTGACGAAAGTTGAGAAAGAGATGCTTAGATGGTTTGGGCACATAGAGAGGATGGATGAAAGACGACTGGCAAAAGAAATTTACGTTGCGAATGTGCATGGCAGGGTCGGTAGGAGAAGACCACGAAACACATACCTTGAACAAATTGCCGAAGTTTGTAGGACAGGCCAGGTCAAGAGTACCCTTAACCAGCAGGCTTGCATGAGGAGAATAATGAGTATGGAGGAAGCAAAGGAAGTATGCCGAAATCGTAGCAGATGGAGATCGGTGGTCTCTGCCTACCCCTAAGGGAGATAGTCGTGACGATACGTCTGTATGTATGTAAATATTTACGACTTCAAAAAAAGCGTTATTGATAATAAAAGTTATTGTTAATGTACCTAATTTGTTAAAAAATGTCGGCGACGTGGTTCGCCACCCGTCAAGTCCTGATTCTCACGAGGGTGAAAAGAGAATAACAGAGAACCGTTTCGCTGCGATGAATGTGTGAGGACGGATGGATGAGTGTGGAGGAAGCAAGGAGGATGTGCCGGAATCGTAACGGATGGAGATCTGTGACCTCTGCCTACCCCTACAGGGAGACAGGCGTGACTATATGTATGTATGTTTAATAAAATCATATTTTATCTCTGATCTAGAGCTCGACTCCGACCACACTCAGTTCCTGGCTACGGCCTTGACGATTAGTATTTCTACGGATCGAAAAATAAGGAACCCTACGGTTTTCATAGTTTCGTGCTTGGCGGGAATTCGTATCAGTAAAAACCACTCCGGTCGCCGCGCCAGGTCGGCGCATTTCTTTAATAACTTCATAAAGCTTACATAGACGCGGATCGCGCGTGATTTTTCCGTTTGGGGAAGCTGTTGCCATTTCTAGCATTGTATTTCTTTATGATATTATATTATATTTTTCATAGTGGTATAGCCTCGCTGCACACGAATACTTTGTCAAGTACGGTATAATATTTGTCTGTAGTATAAATGGGCCGGCTCGCCCGGGGAAGTACCACACTCCTGCAGAAAACCGATTTCCGAGTGGTAGCTTAACTACTGCGCTTCGTATGGTGAGCGGCTGAGTTCCGGAAGCCCAACACCCTCTTCTTTATACGGTGTGTTGGAAAATTTTCACGCTGCACGAAAATTCATTACAGCTTTGCATTAACTCATTAACCTGCTTGCGTTCAAAAACAAGTGAGTCTCAAATGAAACCAGCACAAGTTTTCATTTAATTTGCGCTTTTGCACTCGTCAAAAGTTCCCTTTTAAATTCATCGCTTTAAAGCGCTGCCAAAACCCGTTGGCGGGGCTTGCATACAGAAGCGACGTACGCGTGGAAACGGGCCGCATTGCGCCGCTAGGGTGACCAGTAAAAACAATTTGGCAGGACATCCCGTGATAGATATATCATAACTATATAATAGGTTGTCCGGAAAGTTCGTGCCAATATTGTAGCACAATTCCAACGCAGCTCATTTAAATATTGATATATATTTATTAAATTTTATAGGTACTAGCGTGGATTGTTCTAGATTTCTGTTCTCATCATATCTTCGTCTGTGGTGGACGGCTTACCTGGGCGTTATTGATCTTCCCGGTCGAAATTTCCAGCTTTAAACCGAGCAACAGTTCTTTCGGCTACAGCATCCTCGCCATAAACAGCACATATCTTATTTGCTGCATGTGTGGCATTTTTGCCCTTTCGGAAAATGAAAAGCATTAAATGCCTATAATAAACTTTAATTGCCACAATATTCTAAGGCGTACAAAACTGATATAAAATCAACGAATCGTAACCAAACTTCTTTCCAAATATAACTGAAGCTATCTATGTGGACAGTCAAAAGTTTTACTTAGCTAAGATCCGCGACAAGCAAAACAATAACAGAAAATTAATAATGTGTGTTTTTTGTGCTGGATGAAGTGGATTTATTTGGAACTTAAACCAAAAAACTTACCGAAAATCGGCCATCAATTCTCCACCCACCAACAACTATACACAACACCAAACACACATTACCACTTTTCCATCTTGTAAACGACACGTGTTTCGCCCCAACACGAGGCATCTTCAGGTATAGTAGACTCTACGGAAGACAACCGAAAAGTGAAGCTATCTCTTTTAGAATATGCACACATGTCATTTGTTTTCAATAATAGTGATATATTCACTCAGGTCTCTCGCGCTACCTACCGAAAGTCGGCACGAACTTTCCGCACAACCCAATATATGTATGGGCTCGGGAATCAGAAAAATGAAATCGGCCTCTAGTTTCATTATTCTTTACTTCCACTTCTTTTCTTCTATTAATTTCTACCATATTAAAATTTTAAAACTCTTCACCGTCGCACCTTTATACAGGTAAAACGATCGGACAGATAAAATGCTAGAAGCATTCCCAAAATTCGAAAGTGTTCCAGCAATGTGTATTTGTTTCTAGACATCGTCCTGTCCCTTTCCCGCGCGCAGCTATTTTCAACTGTTCTCGTCACCCATTGACGGACGTCTTGTCGATTTATTTTTTCAAGTTGTAATGGTTTGCTTGACCAGGATTTTAAAATTTCAAAATGAGGTTTTAATGTATAAAAAAATATTTCTCGTATGTGTCACCCAACAATATATATACCTATGATGTAAAAATAATCTATAGGCAGCATTGATTGATTTCTATCAGGCGACGCGCTTGCTCCTTTGCCTTCCTATCTCATATAATATGTGTGTGGGACATATCCGGAAAAATAAAGCAAAATGGTCACATTAAGTGCAAGGCTGGATTACTGCCAGCGGCTGCAGTGTACTGCAGTGGCGAGGAAGCCACGCTGGAGATACACTGCCCGAGACCTGTCCTGCTTTGTATATTAAATAATATATAATAACATACACAATATTTACCCTTGTACTCTATATCACGGGTCGGCAACCTTTTCTTCTTATACACATATATATATATATATATATATATATATATATATATATATATATATATATATATATATATATATATATATATATATATATATATATATTTCTGGGAAAATGTAACGCGCACCAATATCCTCACAACATTTGTAGCCCTTATACAGGTTGTCCCAGAATTTAGGATTGATTGTAACCATCTTGAGAAAAATCAGAAAAAAATCTATCCCATGCAGTTTGAAAATTATGGGCATTTAAGAAAAACCTAGAAATTTGGTCAAATTGTAACCATTTTTCGGTTATCGTGGTTAATTTTTATTAATTTGTTCATTTAAACTTTAGAACCGTTACCCTAAATAACATTTCTAGAATCACAGTAAAAAATAATGACACAATTGCCCCAAGTTTCCTAGAATTAAGAATATTTGTTAAACAATGAATTTAAAATTTTCAAAATTTGTCGACTTTGAAAGGCCCTCCTTTAAAATAAAGTACTAGAGTGCCTTGGCAAGTGCCATTAAAAGTTGGCGCATTTAATCAGGATTGTAAAATGGTACAATACTTGTTAGTTTCATACTAAAAAAAACGAATAAAAAAAAATTAAAACCTCAAGTAACCCGATTTTTGCTAACCCATTTTACTCACTTAAAATGTTTTTATTCGCATAAGCTCTTGGTAGGTTCTAAATGTTAAGAACTTCAGATAGATTTTTTTTCTGATTTTTCTCATGATGGTTACAATCAATCCTGTCACCCCGTTTCGGCTTGACCTTGAGTTCTGGGACACCCTGATGATACGGCCTACAATTGTTGTGAGGATATTGGTGCAGGTTACATTTTCCCAGAAATGTATCAAATACTACCTGTTCATGTGTATACGCATCCACAACAATATACCTCATGAAATAAAACAATTGAAGATGGGGAATATTTAAAATAAGACTATATGAATGTTACTGTTGGAGTCAAGCGTTACTTTGCGGAAATCCATCACTATATGGACAGTCAAAAGTTTTACTTAGCTAAGATCCGCGACAAGCGAAACAATAACAGAAAATTAATAATGTGTGTCTTTCCGTTGGGTTAAGTGGATTTATTTGGAACTTAAACCAAAAACTTACCAAAAAACGGCCATCAACTCTCCACCCACCAACCACTATACACAACACCAAACACACACAACCACGTTTCCACCTTGTAAACGACACGTGTTTCGCCCCAACACGAGGCATCTTCAGGTATAGTAGACTTTATGGAAGACAACCGAAAAGTCTTCCGACTTTTGACTTTTGACTTTAAATTCACTTCATCCAGCAGAAAAACACACATTATTAATTTTCTGTTATTGTTTGCTTGTCGCGGATCTTAGCTAAGTAAAACGTTTGACTGTCCACTTTATGAATACGCTAATAGATAGAATAGAGGCAATATTTATAATACTAACGACTTTTTTGCTTTAAAAGTTGGATCGAATATAATTTTAAATAGATGAATCGATTGTAATTTTAATGACAATGTAACAGTTTATTAATAATTTAATGCTTTGTAACCATAAGCGACTTTTGATTTAGATCTCTATGTATTTAATAATTAATGGAATTTGTACGCCATAAGTGGCAATGTGATGGAGCTTTTAAACGTCCATTTTCATCTCGTTATACGTGACATAAATGTCTTTTTTTATGGGATAGGAAGGCAAACGAACAGGCGTGTCACCTGATGATCACCAGTTTTCTGCGGAAGTGTGGTGGAAGCTACTTCCCCGGGCGAGCCGGCCCATTCATGCTACAGACAAATAATATGCCATTCTTGACAAAGTATTCGTCTGCAGCGTGGCTCTACCACTATCACGCTGTTCCTGTTAAATAATCATATCGATTAAGGAATTCTTATAATTAGACCGACGATATATAACCCTGGACCTGCAATCCACTACCAAGAATGAGGTCCAGTTCGAATACTACTTTATCAAAAATCTTTTTTTACACACCATGTATGTCCCATTGTTCAGACGGGACCCTTTAATTCCTGGAAGAACGGATACCAACTAAGATCTCGGAACAAATACCCTTAAGCTACAGCTTATACAGCATGTTCGCATACTTCAAACACTTTAAAAAAAATACAAAATAACACTTATATTGTATATTTGGGGTCATTGTTTACGAGAAATGGAAAATGTGAAGTTGACATTGAAAGGCCAGTGAAAACTGGTAATCAGGCTAATGGAGCCCTGCACTCCTTTATGAAAAGTCAGAATGTGTCTAAAACGGCCCGACTGGCGGTTCATCGGGGAGTGCTTGTTCCGACTCTGATGTACGGTAGTGAAAGTTGGGTTTGGCAGAAGAGTTATGAAAGTAGACTGAATGCGGTGGAAATGAGAGCATTAAGAAGCATGTGTGGTGTAACTTTGAATGATAGAATTAGAAATGAAGATATAAGAGAGCGATGTGGAGTAAATGAAGGTGTCGTGACAAAAGTTGAGAAAGGGATGCTTAGATGGTTTGGGCACACAGAGATGATGGATGAAAGACGACTGGCAAAAGAAATTAACGTGGCGGATGTGAATGGACGGGTCGGTAGGAGAAGACCACGGAAAACATACCATGAACAAATTGCCGAAGTTTTTAAGAAAGGCCAGGTCAAGAGTATCATTAACCAGCGGGCTTGCATGAGGAGAGTGATGAGTGTGGAGGAAGCAAGGAAAGTATGCAGAGATCGTAGCGGATGGAGATCTGTGGTCTCTGCCTACCACTACGGGAGACAGGCGTGAGGATATGTATGTATATATGCAAAATAATTCTTTTAAGTATGCTGATGGGAGCTATATATAATACATACTTGCAGACTTTAATATAAGAACAGAAACTATAAAGTTAGATCTTGTTTACATCCTAACTTGGTGTACAGTGATCTAGAATATCACGTGCGGCGAAAACAGTCTGAAGTTCGCCGCTCGATTAAGTCCCTGTCTAGATTTGTACATTCATGTACAAAATTAGATTTAAACAAGTAATATATAAAAAAATATATTTAAAGTCAATTCCTGCATTTTTCCCAGCAATCTACACGTTCGATGTTTATTCGTAATTTTATAACCTGTTAAATATTTTATATAAGAGAATTTTTTTTTCATTCTTCTTCTAAGAGTGCCTCTCCGACTTGCGAAGGTTGGCAGCCAATTCAGCACAACTTTTCTCCACCTTCGCAAGGTGCAGCAGTTCTGGAGCGCTCGCTGTCCCGGTCCACTCCCTGATATTGCGTAGCCAAGACTTTCTTTTTCGACCAACTTGTTTTTTGCCCGCGATTTATCCCATCATGATCATTTGCAACAATTTGTACCTGTCATGTCTTATGATATGGCCCAGGTAAGCAACTTTTCTACCCTTGACCGTCTGCAAAAGTTCACGTTTTTGCTTTACTTGTCGGAGAACCTCGTCATTAGCCACACTTTGAGTCCAGCTAATATCGAGGATTCGTCTATATTCCCACATTTCGAACGCTTCTATACGTTTTCTGAGATCCTCTTTTTTCCTATATTAAAGTAAAATTAATTATTTAATCCAATTAATATTTGAAAAAAATTGTATTTACATCAAGTGTCATCCACTACAAGTTTTAAAAAAATTTATTTGAGCTTGAGTGGATGAATAAAAAGTATTTTATTAACGATTGAAGCTTTGCACAAGAATTATAGGCGAGGTGTGAAGTAATAGTAGGAATTAAATTAGATTAAAAAAATGATTTAAATCTATACATGCCTTAGAACACTTTCCGTCTCACTTCTCTTAATAAATAAATAATAAAATAAATCATTTGCAATGCAAACTTTTGTACGCGACTATACCACGCATTCCAGCGTAGTGGAGGGTCTACAAAGTTTTAATGGGACCTCCCCGGCGTTCGCGATGCGGGGAAAGATAGACCCGCACTTACGAGTAAAAACTGTTTTCAATTTGCTGTGTGAACCGACTCTAATGAATATTGAAGATTTGGAGAAGTTACGCTCAAGTCGTGGAATAATTCCCGCCGCTGAGTTCCACTCACCAGAAAGAAGTCTCGCCCCCAACCAACTGAACTAGCGATCCATTACGTGGCGTTACACTCTTACGGTGCCAAAACCTCGTCACCAACTCCGTCTGCTTCACAAACTTATCGCTTTGGAAGCTGCGAAGCGGTGAAAGCTAATCTTACAATCTTACTCCTGTGGTTGATATGATTTAGTGAGACACCAATGTCACACAGCTCTCTGGGTAAGCAAAGTGAAGTAGCGATGAACCTGTCACTAAGGACACCCCACAACGGGAAAGGGAAGATTGATTTAGATAGGGTGATAGGGAGATGAACAAAACGAAGCGAATTCGTTGAAAAAGGATGACATCGTGGTTCGCCACCCGTCACGTCCTGATTCCCACGAGGGCGAGAAGTGATGAATGGAGAGCCGTTTCGCTGCGATGAATGTGATAGGAAGAATGGATGAAGGGATGGATGAATGTGGAGGAGGCAGGGAGGGTGTGCGGAGATCGTAGCGGATGGAGCTCTGTGGTCTCTGCCATTCATCGCAGCGAAACGGCTCGTCATTGGTCGCTTTTCGCCCTCGTGAGAATCAGGACGTGACGGGTGGCGAACCACGTCGCTGTCATTTTCAACAAATTAGGTATATTAAATTCGTCTTTAGTGAATCCCACGAGCCGCAAGGGAGGGTGGAGGTCAGCCCCAGCAGAGCCCTGCATGCTGAGGTAAGGCACCATAGTCCCCGGGGGAGCCCGACCCCGGGACGATCGGCACGCTTACGACTATGCTCGCCCCTAGCCACGCATCCATTGGCACGGCAGACCGTGGATTGGCGGAGAGGAAGGGAAAGGATAGAGAAGAAAGGAAAGGGCAGGAACGGAAGTGCGGATTGGGGGGGGGGTTACCAGACTTAGAATAAATATTTATAAATCCATATATATATTTATTCCGATGCGGGAATCGAACCCGCGACCATTGACTCCGCCGGCGGAGGGCCCCGCCACTGAGCCAATCGGTCGTCTATCGTCGGATAGGCGTGAATATATATATATATATATATATATATATATATATATATATATATATATATATATATATATATATATATATATATATATATATATATATATATATATATATATATATATATATATATATATATATATATATATATATGTATATATATATATATATATATATATATATATATATATATATATATAATATATTTATATTTATATGTATATATATAGGCATACACTTTCACTAAACAAAATGGATGATATGTCCGCACAGGCGCTGTACAACATGATTTAATGGCGTGCCAAAAATACGCGCGCACAACAATAGCGAGTGGGCGAAATTTTGATGCGACGCGCTGATAGTTCGCACACTCTAACGAAAAATCTCAATTATAGTAATAAAAGCTGGTAACATTTTACTAGTGGGAGCCACGCTGCAGACGAATACTTTGTCAATTTATATAGATTATATTATTTGTCTGTAGCGTGAACGGGCCGGGGCGCCCGGGGGAAGGACCACACTCATGTCTGAGTGGTAAGCTTAGTTACAGCGCTGCGTTCGGCCAGCGGTTGAGTTCCGGAAACCCAAATTCCTCACCTCCCTAATTAATGACACTTTCCTTAAAGATCCAACGCTTCTGCATTGCCCATGGTACTGCGGATGTTTGTCGGGGGCGTTGATTGCTTTACATCAGGTGATACGCCTGCTGTGAACAACGTTAGACGAAATATTTTTTCAAAAAAAAAATTTTTTTTTTTAATTTTTAAACGAGAGAACGAAAGAAAAATAAAATCCGCGCTTCTCCTATTTATAAAAGATATTGAATTTTATTTATATCCTAAGTAGTTTGAAAATCTAATTTTTACGACCTATATAGATCTATCACGCGATTTCCACAACGACAAATGATTTATAGAGAATCGATATACCAATGAATAGACATCATCTTTGTCGGCTAGCCGATGATTTCTCTATTCCGTGCTCATTCAATCCATCGAACCAACCGAAACACAAACGCCCCGTCCGAAGCACCGGCTGGTTCAAAACCGGAATCGAACTCGTGTCGGCTAGTGAAAGTTGACACTAACTAACACACGCGACTTTATATTGACAAGTTATCCGAATCATTTGATGCAAGTATTTTTTTTCACAGCCCATATAGACCCTGACCTCAGAGCCTGAAGATCAAAGTCTTCAACCAGTGTGTCCTACTTGTACTCTCCTACGGCGTCGAAACGTGGACGCTGACAATCCCTCTGCTTCACAAGCTCGGAGTCTTTCAGAGAGTTATGGAGAGAGCTATGCTCGGAGTTTCTCTGGTAGATATGATTAGGAATGAACAAATCCGCCAGAGAATTAAAGACACCGACATAGCCGTTCGAATTAGCAAACTAAAGTGGCAATGGGGCTGGTCACGTTTGTCGGAGATCCGACAATGATTGGAGCAGACGAGTGCTGGAGTGGAGACCGCGTCTCGGTAAACGTAGTGTGGGACGCTCCCACGGCTAGATGGTGCTACGATCTGCGCAGGGCGGCTGGCAGAAACTGGATGCGTGTAGCCGATGATCGGACTAGGTGGCGATTCATTCGGGAGACCTATGTCCTGAAGTGGACTGCCGCAGATTGTTTATGATATGTCCTACTGTTGAGCACGGGCCTCTCCGTTTCTGGAAGAACGGACCTTAACCCGCCACGCTCGTCCAGAGCGGATTGGCGGGGTTACAAGACTCAGAGGCTAGTATTATTTCCAATAGATTACGCTGGAATCAAAGGTCGTTTTTGTCCACGGTATACTGACGCTGTATCCCCGGTTACTTCGGACACATTATCCGCCGCGAAAAAGCTTGGAGGATTTGATTATCTGTTTTTTTTTATGGGATAGGAAAGCAAACGAGCAAGCGTGTCACCTGATGTAAAGCAATCAACACCGCCCATAAATATCTGCAGCGCCATAGGCAGTTGCCAGCGGCAACGTTGCCGACCTTTAAGGAAAGTATCATCATGGAAGGGGAGAGGCAGGAGGGGAGTGGCCTCACGTACTCAGCCGCTCACTGTACGAAGCGCGGTAGCTTATCTACTATATTCTTGGTACTATGTTCTTCTGGTAAGACACTATACTCTTGTTTAATTTACACTTGTAAATTATTCATTTCATTTCACTACACCAGGATATAACTAAACTAACTCAAAAGGTTTAGTTCTCTTCAGACTTACTAATAAGACCGTAATATAATAAACATGGGTATGAAATTACTGGAGTGCATCGCTTCACTGGAATCGAACCTGCTGTCCCGCCCACTCTACGCCGGGATGTCATAATTTTGCCGTCGGGTACTCGTGATCTGCAAGCGGTCATAGATTAAACAAATATGTGAACAGATTTGAATGTCGACGCAAAACAAGCGAAAACGTAATAAACCGCAAAATGAAACACCATCAAAGCCCAAAATAGTAAGTGGTAGAGCCACGCTGCAGACAAATACTTTGTCAAGAATGGCATATTATTTGTCTGTAGCATGAATGGGCCGGCTCGCCCGGGGAAGTACCACACTCCCGCAGAAAACCGAAGTCTGAGTGGTAGCTTAGCTACCGCGCTTCTTACAGTGAGTGGTCTGTGTTCCGGAGGCCCAACAACCTCCTCCTTCCACTCCCCTCCCCCTCCCCCTCCCCTCCCCCTCCCTCCCCTCCCACTCGCCTCCCCTTCCCCCTTCCACTTCTTTCCCACTCCCATAATGCACGCCTGCTCGTTTGCCCTCCATCCCTTAAAAAAACTTAAGATTTCTGAAAAAATTGTATTTGATAAGAAACAGTCAGTTTCAACGCTGTACAAAATATTATATTAGTTGTAGAACTGTGAGACTCAGACTATTCGATGAAGTATTTTCTTCCGATCCGAATATGCAATAAAAAAGGAAATATGGTGTTACTTTCAGCGTTATCGCTTTTCTGTGTCGATATAAAAAAAAATTACATTCATATATATCGTAACGCCTGTCTCCCGTAAGGGTAGGCAGAGACCACAGATCTCCATCTGCTACGATCTCGGCATACTTCCCTTGCTTCCTCCACACTCATTATTCTCCTCATGCAAGCCCGCCGGTTAAGGGTACTCTTGACCTGGCCTTTCTTACAAATTTCGGCAATTTGGTCAAGGTATGTTTTTCCGTGGTCTTCTCCTACCGACCCTGCCATCCACATTCGCAACGTAAATTTCTTTTGCCAGTCGTCTTTCATCCATCCTCTCTATGTGCCCAAACCATTTATGCATCCCTTTCTCAACTTTTGTCACGACACCTTCTTTTACTCCACATCGCTCACTTATATCTTCATTTCTTATTTTCTATTCAAAGTTACACCACACATACTTCTTAATGTTCTCATTTCCACCGCATTCAGTCTGCTTTCATGACTCTTCTGCGAAATCCAACTTTTACTACAGTATATTAGAGTAGAGAAACTATTTTATTACATTTGTCTCCATTCTGCGATACGCGAATTATCTCATAAATAAAAATTTGATACTACTGAAAATTTGACCTTTATTGTACACATAAAACACGACATACAAGAGGTAAAAGGAAAGAATATGTACAAAGGCGAGCTTAACTCAAAATTGAGTTTTCTTCCAGCAAACCCAGGAGCGAAAGAGAGATAAGATAAGCTGTAAAAATATAATAATAAGATACATAGCAATACATATTATATAAAACCATACATATATAAACTTTCTTAAAAACTTCAGCAATTTGGACAGTCAAAAATTTTACTTAGCTAAGATCCGCGACAAGCAAAACAATAACAGAAAATTAATAATTAAGAAGACAACCGAAAAGTTTTCAAACTTTTCAGTTGACAAACTTTTCGGTTGTCTTCCGTAGAATCTACTATACCTGAAGATGCCTCGTGTTGGGGCGAAACACGTGTCGTGTACAAGATGGAAAAGTGATAGTCTGTGTTTGGCGTTGTGTATAGTGGTTGGTGGGTGGAGAGTTGATGGCCGATTTTCGGTAAGTTTTTGGTTTAAGTTCCAAATAAATCCACTAAACCCAACGGAAAAACACACATTATTAATTTTCTGTTATTGTTTTGCTTGTCGCGGATCTTAGCTTAGTAAAACTTTTGACTGTCCATATAGTGATGGATTTCCGCAAAGTAACGCCTGACTCCATTAATAATCTTCAGCAATTTGGTCAAGGTATGTTTTCCTAGATCTTCCCCTAACTACCCTTCATCCACATTCGCAGCGTATATTTCTTTTGATACGTCAAATTACGTATTGACACAAAGAAGCGAAAACGTTGTGAATGATATACGTGTCAAAAATATTTTATTGTATATCTGCGCCACCTCCGGTGTTGCGGAAGTCTGTGGGGGGCGGGTCTGTGATCGCTTACACCCAAGTGGCTCGCATACTCGTTTGCCTGCACGGCTCAAAAAAACATTGTTTAAAAACTAGACTGTGTAGAAAATCGACGTCTGAGTGGTAAAGCTACCACTCAGACGCCGATTTTCGTCCGATGAGCGGTTGTGTACCGGTGGCCCGACCCTCCCTTCCCTCTCCCAAAATGGCCCTCCTTAAAGATCGACAACGCTTCTGCACTGCGGAATGTCTATGGCGTTGATTGCTTTTCATCAGGTGACATAAGTCAAGGGGTGGGTATAAGGTATAAAACCTATAACCTCTCTGCGTTATTTATTCTTTGATAAGCGTACAAAAAGAGCAACAGTGCATTATCTACGCTTGCTTACCTCATAATATAAGCACTGGTTGCTTTCTGCATTATTTTGTTGTGTCTTATTCTCCTGGAACTCCTAGATATTACTTACACGCTGCCAAAGCTTCTGCACTGCCTATGGCACTGCGGAATATCTATGAGCGGCGTTGATTGCTTTTCATCAGGTGACATAAGTCAAGGGGTATAAGGTATAAAACCTATAAGCTCTCTGCGTTATTTATTCTTTGACAAGCATACAAAAAAGAGCAACAGTGCATTATCTACGCTTGCTTACCTCATAATGTAAGCACTGGTTGCTTTCTGCATTGTTTTGTTGTGTCTTATTCTCCTGGAACTCCTAGATATTACTTAAACGCTGCCAAAGCTTCTGCACTGCCTATGGCACTGCGGAATATCTATGAGCGGCGTTGATTGCTTTTCATCAGGTGACATAAGTCAAGGGGTATTAGGTATACAACCTATAACCTCTCTGCGTTATTTATTCTTTGACAAGCATACAAAAAGAGCAACAGTGCATTATCTACTCGTGCTTACCTCGTAACATAAGCACTGGTTGCCTTCTGCGTTGTTTTGTTGTGAGTCAATCGAATTTCGTCTTATTCTCCTGGAACTCTTAGATATTACTTAAACGCTGCCAACGCTTCTGCACTGCCTAAGGCACTGCCAACGTTTTATTAGCGGTAGAGCCACGCTGAAGACGAATAATTTGTCAAGAATTGCATTTTATTTGTCTGTAGCATGAATGGGCCGTCTCGCCACGGGGAAGTACCACACTACCGCAAAAACCGGCGTCTGAGTGGTAGCTTGTCTACCGCGGTTCATACGGTGAGCGGTTTGAGTTCCGGAGGCCCAACCCCCTCCCCTTCCCACTCCCCCTCCGATTCTCACTCCCGCTTTCCTATGGCGTTGCGGATGACTATCGGACGACGTTGGTTGCTTTCCATCAGGTGACACGCCTGCTCGTTTGCCTTTCTATCCCATAGAAAAAGCACTTACGCGGCCTGGTCCGACTTTAACTTACATTCATCCTCAATGTATCATATCGAATGCTTTGAGTGGTCAGCACTCATTTAGAAATATATTTACGTATAATCGGATGGCCATGGCTTTTATGTTTCTAGGACACAATTTAAATTTTTTTTTTGATTGGATGGGAAGGCAAACGAGCAGACGTGTCACCTGATGGAAAGCAAACAACGCCGAACATAAACATCCACAGTGCTATAGGCTGCGTTTTTAAGGAGCGTGTTATTATGGGAAGGACGGACGAAGCGCTGTTTGGTGACTATAAATTTACATATAATTCTTCAACATAAATCAAGCAATAAAATTTAAAAGTCACCAATAAAAGTCGATATATTCTGCTCCACTGCTGGACACAGCCCGCCACGCTAGCGCCACCAAGTGGATTGACCGAGCACTCAAACTTGGTGCTTCTAACCCACCACCATTGATACTAAAACGGCATTTTGCTATCGTACTTGCCAACGAAAACTTGTCGAAAGGAAAAGTTTCATCCCTACCATCTGTATAATTGGTGATCCAGTGCGATGCGTTTTTCCAGAAACTTCATTTCATACACCACCATTATATGAAACCAGTTGCCTTCAGCGGTATGTCCAATACGACATTAGAACTCTCAAAGGACAAGCCTACTCATATCTCAATAGCTGGCAACGCTTTTTCGATGCCTATAGTATTGCAGAAGTTACCTGCGCTACCTCGTTTGTACGTTTGTCCCATAAAAAACGTGTCACTGTGTCAATAGGGTAGTACTTAGACGTTTGGATGATTGCTTACGATCAGTTGAGGGTTTTGCTAGTTTGTCTCTCACTATTATAAAAAAATATGAGTTGAGCAAGTGAATGAGGTTGTATATCATTGTTTACAAGAGATAGAAAATGTGAAGGTGACTTTAAAACGCGAGTAAAAGCTGGTAATCAGGTTAATAGAGCCTTGTACTCCTTTATGAAAAGTCATAATGTGTCTAAACCGGCCCGACTGGTGATTCATCAGGGGGTGCTTGTTCCGACTCTGATGTACTGTAGTGAAAGTTGGGTTTGGCAGAAGAGTCTTGAAAGCAGACTGAATGCGGTGGTAATGAGAGCATTAAGAAGTATGTGTGGTGTAACTTTGAATGATATATTAAGAAATGAAGATATAAGAGAGCGATGTGAAGTAGAAGAAGGTGTTGTGGCAAAAGTAGAGAAAGGGATGCTTAGATGTTTTGGGCACATAGAGAGGATGAATGAAAGACGACTGGCAAAACAATTTACGTTACGAATATGGATGGAGGAAGGGTCCGTAGGGGAAGACAACGGAAAACATACCTTGACCAAATTGCTAAAGTTTTTAAGAAAGCCCAGGTCAAGAGTATTCTAACTGGCGGGCTCGCATGACGAGAGTAATGAGAGTGGATAAAGCAAGAAAAGTATACCGAGATCGTAGTAGATAGAGATCCGTGGTATCTGCCTACCTCTAGGGAGACAGGCGTGACGATATGTATGTATTATAAAAAAGGCTATCCCGAGATATCGTCACCTTATGGTCACCCTACATTATAAATTTGGAGTGCGAACATCTGCCTAATATCAATATAAATATCTCAAATAATCCTCTGGTTATACGTGCCCCGGTCAATAGAAACTGTGTATTATAAAACAGAAGGCACTACGTGCTCGTGGAGAAATCGCACGGATTTGACGGATTGTGTGAATAGGCTTTTTATTTTTGTAGCACATAAATTACAGTTTTATAGTTTTGACATGCCGGATGGTAGTCTAGAAAAATATTTCGTCGTATTCTGTTCTTGTTATTGTATGATATCATTCAAATAAACCGATAAGTAAATAAGTTTCATATGTAGACAGTCAAAAGTTTTACATAGCTAAGATCCGCGACAAGCAAAACAATAACAGAAAATTAATAATGTGTGTTTTTTGTGTTGGATGAAGTGGATTTATTTGGAACTTAAACCAAAAACTTACCGAAAATCGGCCATCGATTCTTCACCCACCAACCACTATACACAACACCAAACACACATTACGACTTTTCCATCTTGTAAACGACACGTGTTTCGCCCCAACACGAGGCATCCTCAGGTATACTAGACTCTACGGAAGACAACCGAAAAGTCTACTATGACTTTTCGGTTGGATGGATTTCCGGAAAGTAACGCCTGACTCCATTAAAAAATAAGTTTCAACCCCACCATTTAGATTTTCACGCACCACTACCACAACAAACTACCTCAAGCGGTTTCGTAGATTGTTGGGATTAATACATACAGAAAGAGCAAGACAAAAATTCTTTTAGAAGCGCGAAGCTTGCTTCTAGGATGAGTTGTGACGAATAGTATTGATGATGATCCTCATCCATTTCGTAAGAAAAGAAACACCAATGAAACCCCATAAAAATAATATCATTGAAATACACTACAGTTTTTGGAACTATTTTGAAGAAGTAGCTACATGTAAAATGCAAAATGATGAGAATGCATAGGAAAGTTCTATGGCAAATGAGAGTGATTTTTATTTGAAAACTGCTCGCCTAAATCGATGGCGGACTCTTAGAAAATGTGATCAACAAATGCAAAACTTTATCCAATTCTGACAAATTTCGCGACAAATAGAATCTGAAACATGCATTTATTAACTGTAACAACTGAGCCAAGAATTTTTTTATGTTTATTATCCTTAAAATAGAAAAGACATATAAAAGACAGATTTATAAGTCGCTTTATTATTAACATGATAATTGACTGGAGAACCAATTGAACAGTTGGTTATAAAGGGCAATCACAGGGAATTGTCGGGATTAAATAATTACGTTGGTCCCGGGATCAAGTAATGACGTGGTGCGTTCTGAATGTAATAAAGCAAATACTGGCAGCCGGTTACTGGATCTCTTATGTTGACTAATGATTTATAATTCGGGATTGTATTACTATCAATCTATCTAAATTTTTTTATATATATCCCCCGCAGGGGTTGGCAGAGACCACAGATCTCCATACGCTACCATTCATCGCAGCGAAACAGTTCTCCATTAGTCGCTTTTCGCCCTCGTGAGTATCAGGACATGACGGGTGGCGAACCACGTCGCCGTCGTTTTCAACAAAAATAGGTATATTAAATTCGTGTTAGTGAATCCCACGAGCCGCAAGGGAGGATGGAGATCAGCCCCAGCAGAGCCCTGCATGCTGAGGTAAGGCACCATAGTACCTGGGTGAGCCCGATCCCGGGACGGTCGGCACGCTTGCGACCTAAGCTCACAGCCACGCATCCATTGGCACGGCAGACCGTAGATTGGCGGAGAGGAATTGAAAGGATAGAGAAGAAAGGAAAGAGCAAGTTCTTTTTACTGATTATTCGACCTATATCGTTATTCTGCCACCGAGCATCCTGTAGAATTTACCCCAAGATGTCGCCACAACTAAAGAAAGTTCTGTGTGGGTACATCATTAAAATCACAATAACACAACATCAGTGATTTCTTGATTCCTGTTTCGTTATCTGACATCATTTCCCGCCGCCATATTTGTTATAGTGCGCCGATTACGAGAAGGCAATTAAATTGTAATGGACGATAGAGTCACCATAAATACCATATATCGCAGGATAAGTCTTGATTTTTTTTTTGACTTTACAATTACTCGTTGACGAGAAATGTCTCAGTTGTGGGGTCGCCGACGGATATAATCGGTCGCGGGTTCGATCCCCGCATCGGAATAAATATATGTATGGCCTACAGATATTTATTCTGACTCGAGTGACCCCGCCAATCCGCTTTGGACATACGTGGTGGTTTTATGTCCTTTATTCCAGAAACAGGTAGATCCAGCTGTGGGACATATAATAAAATAAATAAATAACATATGAAATAAATAATAAAGCCTTTTATTTCTTGCAAAAAGCTCTTGCAATTAATAAAAGGAAGAAACAAAAAATAACTAATTTAGTTGACGACCGATTGGCTCAGTGGCGGGGCCCTCCGTCCGCGGAGTCAATGGTCGCGGGTTCGATTCCCGCATCGGAATAAATATTTATATGGATTTATAAATGTTTATTCCGAGTCTGGTAACCCCCCAATCCGCATTTCCTTTCCTGCCCCTTCCTTTCTTCTCTATCCTTTCCCTTCCTCTCCGCCAATCCACGGTTTGCCGTGCCAATGGATGCGTGGCTAGGGGCGAGCCTAGTCGCAAGCGTGCTGATCGTCCCGGGGTCGGGCTCCCCCGGGGACTATGGTGCCTTACCTCAGCATGCAGGGCTCTGCTGCGGCTGACCTCCATCCTCCCTTGCGGCTCGTGGGATTCACTAAGACGAATTTAATATACCTAATTTGTCAAAAAATGACGGCGACGTGGTTCGCCACCCGTCACGTCCTGATTCTCACGAGAGCGAAAAGCGACCAATGACGAGCTGTTTCGCTGCGGTGAATGGCAGCGGATGGAGCTCTGTGGTCACTGCCAACCCCTGCGGGGGATAGGCGTGAATATATATACTAATTTAGTTTAGTCCAATTTAATCTAATCCTATTGACTTTTCTTTCATTTATTTATAGGTTTATAGCTAAGATCCGCGACAAGCAAAAAAAAATAGAATATATATAATAATAATGTGGTTTATTAGTGTAAGAAGTGGATTTAAGGCCAACTTAAACTAAATGATGAGCGGCGTTGATTGCTTTCCATCAGGTGACACGCCTGCTCGTTTGCCTTACTATCCCATAAAACAATATGAGAGAAAGATGGATGAGTGTGGAGGGAGCAAGGAAGTCGGGATCTGTAGATCTGGAGATCTGTAGTCTCCGCCTACCTCTACGGGAAACAGGCGTGACGATATGTCTGTATGTATGTATGTGTCTATAATTTCAAAAGTGTGGTTGTCCTACACGCGTCCGAATTACCGACGAATGCAGCAATGGCAGTGGAGAGCGATAATCGATTCTTTATTACCGGCCAACATTGCCCGCGATTAATTGAACTCATCTCGGAGTTAATTCAATGATAATTAGCCATAATGGTGGGAGAGAGTTGTCTCATAAAAGTGCTCCAGTTTTAAACCGTCCTAAATGGTAATAATATAATATCTACATACATATTAGTGGTAGAGATACGGTGCAGACGAATACTTGGTCAACAATGGCATAATATTTGTCTGTAGCACGAATGGGCCGGCTCGCCCGGGGAAGCACCACATTCCCGCAGAAAACCAATGTCTAAGTAGTAGCTTAGCTACCGCGCTTCGTCCGGTGAGCGGCTGAGTTCCGAAAGCCCAACCCTCCTTTCCCCTCCTTCTCTCCCTCCCCTACCTCCCTTTCATAATGACAGTTACCTTAAAGGCAACGCTTCTCCACTGCCTATGGCATTATGGATGTCTATGGGCGGCGTTGATTGCTTTACATCAGGTAACACGCCTGCTCGTTTGCCTTCCTATCTCATTAAAATTAAAAACATAAATACATACCATCACGCTTGTTTCCCGTAGGGGTAGGCAGAGACCACAGATCTCCATCCGCCACGATCCCTGCACACTTTCCTCGCTTCACTCACTCATTGTTCTCCTCATGCAAGCCCGCCGGTTAAGGGTACTCTTGACCTGGCCTTTCTTAAATATTACAGCAATTCGGTCAAGGTATGCTTTCCGTGGTCTTCCCCTACCGACCCTTACATCCACATTCGCAACGTAAATCTCTTTTGCTAGTCGTCTTTCATCCATCCTCTCTATGTGCCCAAACATTCTAAGTATCCCTAATTCTCCACATCGCTCTCTTATATCTTTATTTCTTATTCTATTATCCGAAGTCTCATATATATATCTTGTTCAAATTTCCATTCGTTAATAAAATACTTTTTGTGCAACCACTCAAGTTCAAATATTTTTTTTTAAATTTGTAGTGGATGACACTTGATGTTAATACAATTTTTTCAAATATTGATAAATTAAATTAATTAATTCTAGCTTCATATGGGAGAAAGAAAAATTCTGTCATATAAGATACTTAGCAATATATAAAAATAGAAATAATCTTTAATATTTTCTTTATATTACTTGTCTTGATTCAGTTCAGGCTATAAAACAACAAAATCCCCTAATTGCGTATAAAAAGCGACGTTTATCGATGGTATCCGTCACATAATCTGTCATCCCATGACTCGCCCCATAAGCTGATTAGGATCAAACAAGGCCAGGTCCGCCCTCTTCGACCCTGCGTCGTTAAGATGGAGATTTCACGTAACCACTTTTTACTGTATCATCTTATGGCATTAAAGGGGTTTTCTTTGACCACAGAGCTATGAAGTTATGGACATGTCATTTAAAATTTAATAATAACTTTATTACCACCTACAATAAAGGATCACATCTTCTTACTTAAATTCAGAAAGGAATAAATTTAAAGAAACTCACGTACAACAAATTTTGTAATATTGACTACAATATTTACATAACATTACATTTACACTATACACAGTAAATAAACCAGCTACATTCAGTGGTGTTTTCGAACCGATACGATATTGGAGCCTTCAAAAAACAAGCCTACACTTTCCTTGAAGGCCGGCAACGTTTCTGCGGTGCCAGGCACTGTGGATGTCTTTGGGCGGCGTTGATTGCTTTTGATTAGGTTACACGCCTGCTCGTTTGCCTTTCTACCCCATAATAATTATACAATACAGACCTCATTAGACCAGGTCTCGAATTGGGGTCAGCGTAATCTAATCGAATTCAACCCCAATAAGACACAAGTTTGCGCGTTTTCTACCAAAAAAATTCCCTTTGTCGTAGCTCCTCGCTTTGGAGACACTCCCCTCAATCTTAAGCCATATATCGGAATTCTTGGAGTTGACATATCGCATGATGTCCAGTTCCGCGGCCATCTGGAAGAAAAGGCCAAGCTGGCCTCGAAAAAGCTGGGTGTGCTCAGTAGAGCGAGACAATATTTCACATCTGGCCATTGCCTCCAACTGTACAAGGCACAAGTCAGGCCACACATGGAATACTGTTCTCACCTCTGGACCGGGGCTCCCCAGTATCAACTTCTTCCTTTTGATCGCATTCAAAGTCGTGCGATCCGAATCATCGATGACCAAGATCTCACCGATCGGCTTGATTCTCTAGCGCTGCAGAGAAATGTCTCATCTCTCAGCATTTTTTACCGCCTTTATCATGGGGAGTGCTCCGAGGAATTGTTTGGAATAATTCCCGCCGCCGAATTCCACAACCGCACAACTCGCCGTAAAGAAAAATTTCATCCCCACCACCTGGATGAGTGACGATCTACTACGGTGCGTTTCGCTCACATGTACACACGAATCAATCACATAATTGTGATAATATTTTTTTATTACAAATATAGGAAATGAAATCTTGTTTCTTTCAATCTGACATTCATGACATTGTATGTAGGGGATACAGGTTAAAAAAACATTTTTGCTTTTATTTCACGATGAGAGGCATCAGCAAATCGTGCAGGACCGGACTATATTCATTGTTATATTAACCATCGTTATATTATATTTTAAGAGAATGTCTTACAATCTATTTCTTTTAGATGACGCAACTATCGTGTGGTTTCAGTCAACGACGGTTCGTTCGTCCGCAACCTATATCGTACGTATGGCGCTGCGGATATGGCGCGGCGGCGTTGATTGCTTTCCATCAGGTGACACGCCTGCTCATTTGCCTTCCTATCCCATAAAAAAAGCGATTTCTTATTTACCCTCCTAACCTATAACAAAAGCTCTTATAAATGCATTATCATTATGACAATAATGTATCGCGTACTGTCTATAACTTTAGTAGCTCTTCACGATCTGAGTGCACCAAACAATCTGTACCAATAAAGTATTTTACGGCGAAGCGTTATCGAATGAAACCTGCTCGTAAAGATTATACAGTTTACTGTCTGCCTGGAGGAATTCCAGCTCCACGTCGGTTGTAATGAAAAAAATATTATTGTTCTGCATTGGCGGGGCCCTCCGCCCGCGGAGTCAATGGTTGCGGGTTCGATTCCCGCATCGGAATAAATATATATATGGATTTATAAATATTTATTCTAAGTCTGGTACCCCCCCCATCCGCACTTCCGTTCCTGCCCTTTCCTTTCTTCTCTATCCTTTCCCTTCCTCTCCGCCAATCCACAGTCTGCCGTGCCAATGGATGGCTAAGGGAGAGCTTAGTCGCAAGCGTGCCGACCGTCCCGGGATCGGGCTACCCCGGGTACTATGGTGCCTAACCTCAGTGTGCGGGGCTCTGCTGGGGCTGACCTCCATCCTCCATTGCGGCTCGTGAGATTCACTAAGACCGAATTAATATATCTAATTTGTTGAAAAATGACGGCGACGTGGTCCGCCACCCGTCACGTCCTGATTCTCACGAGGGCGAGCAGCGACTAACGGAGAGCCGTTTCGCTGCGATGAAGTGGTAGGAAGGATGGATGAACATACTGTGGAGGAAGCAAGGAAGGTGTGCCGGGATCGTGGCGAATGGAGATCTGTGGTCTCTGCCTACCCCTACGGGAGACAAGCGTAACGATATGTATGTGTATGGTGTTGTATTATACAATATATATAGTTCGATTAAGGCGTATAAGTGAAGTGATATTAAATAAATGCGTGTATCGCGATTGTTTAAGTGACGCGACTGAAAAAGACCATAGAAGTTTTGGTAGAATGGCCACCATTTTATCAAGACGTAACTTGACAAGATGACTAATTACATTTCAAGAGATTTGATGTGGTTGTATTTTACTTGACACTGGCATATAAGTTATAACTAATTGCCATCAAAGAAGACAAAATAAAAACGACATTCACGATTCAGAATAACAACACCTGTGTATTTTACCGGGAATGAATCGTATCAAATATCTTTATACGAATCAAAGGATAACAAACGAATGCAATTCTTCGTATCGGTTTGCGTATAGTGCTCTATGTCATGTCGTGGGCCTAATTATCGGAATTTTTAACTAAAAAAAAATACATTTTGTCTCACTACTCACTTTTGATGTCATGTAAAGGATAATAAATAATTTTGAAGTGGTAGAGCCACGCTGCACACGAATACTTCGTCAAGAATGGCATATTATTTGTCTGTAGCACGAATGGGCCGGCTCGCCAGGGGGAAGTATCAGACTCCCGTAGAAATCCGGCGTCTGTGTGGTAGCTTAGCTACCGCGCTTCGTACGGTTGAGTTCTGGAACTAGCCCAATCGCCCTCGCCCTCCCACTTCCTATTTATTTATCTAAATAATAGCAGTCCACTGGTAAACATAGGCCTGCCTCAAGAAGCGCCACCTGTATATTTTTATATCTTGTTCAAATTTTTAATCGATATTAAAATATTTTTTTATTGATCCACTCAATTTCAAATACATTTTTTTAAACTTGTTGTGGATAACACTTGATGTTCATATACAATAGTTTTGTTAAATTATTATTAATTCTTTAAATACATTTATTAATTAATTAATTGGACGACCGATTGGCTCAGTGGCGGGGCCCTCCGTCCGCGGAGTCAATGGTCGCGGGTTCGATTCCCGCATCGGAAGAAATATTTATATGGATTTAAAAATGTTTATTCCGAGTCTGGTAACCCCCCCAATCCGCATTTCCTTTCCTGCCCCTTCCTTTCTTCTCTATCCTTTCCCTTCCTCTCCGCCAATCCACGGTCTGCAGTGCCAATGGATGCGTGGCTAGGGGCGAGCCTAGTCGCAAGCGTGCTGATCTTCCCAGGGTCGGGCTCCCCCGGGGACTATGGTGCCTTTTCTCAGCATGCAGGGCTCTACTGGGACCGACCTCCATCCTCCCTTGCGGCTCGTGGGATTCACTAAGACGAATTTAATATACCTAATTTGTCGAAAAATGACGGCGACGTGGTTCGCCACCCGTCACGTCCTGATTCTCACGAGGGCGAAAAGCGACCAATGACGAGCTGTTTCGCTGCAATGAATGGCAGCGGATGGAGCTCTGTGGTCACTGCCAACCCCTGCGGGGCATAGGCGTGACTATATATATATAAAAAAAAATTAATTTTAGGGAGTATATGAGAGAGAACAATTCTTTTATATTATATTTAGCAGGATATAAAAGTAGAAATTGATTTTAATTTTTTTTTATATTACTTGTTATAAATATTTATTATGTTATATATATGTTTGTTTACATTTTATTATGTTATCTTCAACTTCATAATGAAAACCGTTGTTGACAGATTCAACTCGCGCGTTATAAAACTGCTATGAAACAGTTAAACGTAACGTAAAAACGTAAAAAAGAAATTTGTCTCAAATAAAGATTATTATTATATAAGGCTAACCACACAATTGAAGGCTTTCAAGATGGATCTTACAAGTTGAGTGGAGCACATCGAATGCTTCAAAGTGGCTTCAGCCACTAATGATTCACTTTACCACATCTTGAGTAGCTTTTACGGTAAATTAGGCATATTAAGTGTCTCTTAAGTTACTGGCGTGGTTTAAATGCGTTATTTTACTCTCCTCGTTTCCTTTTATTTATTTATTTATTCTTTTTGTACACGCTTTTCTTTTACGGGATAGGAAGGCAAACGAGCAGGCGTGTCACCTGATGAAAAGCAACCAACGTCGCTCATAGACAACCGCGACACCGCAGGAGTCGTGGAAGCGTTGCCAGCATTTAAGGAAAGTGTCGTTATGGGTGAGGGGAGGGAGGCTGGCAGAAACTGGATGCGCGAAGCCGAAGATCGGGCTAGGAGGCTTCTTGGTAGGCCTATGTATAACAGTGGACTGCCGCAGGCTGTTGATAATGATGATGAATATATGGTTGTATTGCCGGTGGATCCCGAACTGGGCGATTGCCCATATCTCGGTACATAAATATTAATTATCAATCATGGCGATATACCGGAACTTATTTTATTTGTTTTCTTGTCTTTTGAAAGACAAAAAAAGAGGAATAAAATCATTAATGGAGTCAGGCGTTACTTTGCGGAAATCCATTACTATGTGGACAGTCAAAAGTTTTACTTAGCTAAGATCCGCGACAAGCAAACAATAACAGAAAATTAATAATCTATGTTTTTCTGCTGGATGAAGTGGATTTATTTGGACGGAAGACAACCGAAAAGGAAAGGACTTTTCGGTTGTCTTCCGTAGAGTCTACTATACCTGAAGATGCCTCGTGTTGGGGCGAAACACGTGTCGTTTACAAGGTGGAAAAGTGGTAGTGTGTGTTTGGTGTTGTGTATAGTGGTTGGTGGGTGGAGAATTGATGGCCGATTTTCGGTAAGTTTTTAGTCTAAGTTCCAAATAAATCCACTTCATCCAGCAGGAAAACACACATTATAAATTTTCTGTTATTGTTTTGCTTGTCGCGGATCTTAGCTAAGTAAAACTTTTGACTGTCCATATAGGAATAAAATCCCTTTTTGTGTGTGTGTGTGTGTGTGTGTGTGTGTGTGTGTTTACAATTCTACGTGAGTATACATTGTAGGAGAGAGAAAAAAGCCACTTCATTACTTTTTTCTTGCATTCGTTATTTTTTTTATATATTCACCCCTACCCCCCGCAGGGGTTGGCAGAGACCACAGAGCTCCATCCTAATTTTTCTTTATATTGTTTCATCTTGTAATTTATAACATTGTATATGTGTGGGTGTAGGAATTGTAATTAGAAGCAATATTGGAACTGTTGTTTGGTCCGGAGGAAGAAATTGATGCTGGGTTGCCCCAGTCGAGAGATTCCATATATTTTAAACTAGTTTCTTTTTGTTACAGAGACCTGCAAGGCAACAACATAACAATCATATTCCAGACCGACTTCCAGAACTTGGACGAGCTTATTATATTGTAAGTATATCTTTGTGAAGGAGACGAACCATCAGTGTCCACGTTTTGACACCGTGAGAGAGTACGGGCAGGACGCACTGGTTGAAGACCTTAGTCTTCAGACTTTTGTGGTATGGGCGAAGAGAACACTTGACGAAGTTTCCTAAATGCTGCCCAGCCCAAACGAAACCTTCTCTAGGCTTTTTTTCAAAGTCGTCTCCATCCAATCGCACTATCTGTAAAGTAGACATATACCTGGAACACATCGAGAAGTTTACCATGAAAACGCTATGCTCAAAGTTTCTCTGGTGGATAAAATTCGGAACGAAGAATTTCGCCGGAGATCCAGAGTCACTGACATAGCTCTTCAAGTTAGCAGACTGAAGTGGCAATGGGCTGGACACGTTTGTCGGAGAACCTACAATCGTTGGAGTAGACGAGTGCTGGAGTGGAGACCGCGACTCGGCAAATATAGTGTGGAACGCCTCGCGACTGAGAGATAAAAACTGATGCGTGTAGCCGAAGATCGGGCTAGGTAGCGCGCCTTGGGTGAGGCCTATGTCCAGCAGTGGACTGCCATGGACTGATATTGATTAATATCTTTGGGTTTTATTATTTATATATTAAAAGGGATGTGAATACGACATAGGGGCATTAAAGAGACGAGCGTATGTATTCATAAAAGTCCAGCAACGATAACTATAAAGCAAGGAAGAGTAAAAGTCATGTTTTAATTTAATAATTAGTGAAAAATGAAAGACAATGTGTGTGAAAGGCCGGAAGCAAATGTGATGACCCCTGACTAATATACTAAGACTAATATAAATATGTAAACTTATATATTTTTTAATATCCACACTTGATTACTTTCATACTTGTATAGGTAGAGCCACGCTGCAGACGAATACTTTGTCAAGAATGGCATAATATTTGTCTGTAGCATTAGTGGGCCGGCCCGCCCGGGGAAGTACCACACTCCCGCAGAAAACCGGCGTCTGAGTGGTAGCTCAGCTACCGCGCTTCGTGCGGTGAGCGGTTGAGTTCATGAGTCCCAACAACCTACCATAATGACAACGCTTCTGCACTGCTATGGCATTGCGGATGTCTATGCGCGGCGTTGATTGCTTTCCATCAGGCGATACGCCCACTTGTTTGCCTTCCTATCCCGTAAAAATAAACAACTTGAATTTCTATGTCTTATTTTCAGGCAACTCTCCGAAAACCAGATCCACACAATAGAAAGGGACGCATTCAATTCGTTGACATCACTGGAGCGACTGTAAGTAGATCTTCATTCCATTAACTTATTAAATTGTATACTTATATGTCTAAACATTTAAGTGCCTTATAAAAATGATATTAAACTAGGGAATAATTTTAAAAAAATTGACATTACGAAGTAAAAGGTTTTTAAACGGTGTTTCCACTGCGAAAGAGCAGTAAGCAGAAAATAGCCGAGCGGAATGGACTCGCTCAGCTAAAACAGGTTTATACGTCCTCCGATAGTAACCCTTTGCAAAAGCCTTCCAATGCAGATCTGTACGAGATCATTTTAAATCTATTCACACGTTTAATCCTCCCTGTTGGACTTTTTTATTGATGGAAGGACGTATATATAGTTTATTGTTGCAAATAAAACTAGTTCGCTTCGCTCGTGGTGGAAACCCCGCTTTATAGTTGAAAAATAACACCCTCGACGCATTGAATCTAATAAATGAAAATGAATCTGCATTTCAAAGCAATAAACAACTTTAAAAAAAGAACTTTCAAACGCTTTGATTGAAACTCTGGCTTTACAATTTGAAGCAACCGTCTTAATTAAAAAAAAAACATTTTGCTTGAAGCAAGAAACAAATTTAAGTGAAAAAAAATTAAGTGTTTTGAAGCACTTTGAAAGATGCTTCACAAAAGTATAAGTATCTTTGTATATGACAATAACGTTGGTATGGTATATTAACGCAATAATGAGACGTGTTACTCGGACGGCGGTCCGAGATCAACTGATCATCGAGGTGCAGTCGCACGACATTTCCGTTCGAGACGAAGATAGCAAGATATGTCTGTACTGTGCATACCCTACACAAAGCAATCACATTACACAGTTTGAGATACTGAAGGAGTAATCTATTTGCCGAGGGAATGGGCAAAGTAGTGACGATGTTTCGTGATCCATCCATTCCATGATCATTTTGTTTCGATTACAGGAAAGTGAACAATAATCGGCTGAGCCAGTTAGCCGATGGTCTTTTTGTGAGATTGAGACATCTACTGCGTTTGTGAGTAATTGGTAGATGGGGGTTACTCGACCAGGGCTTACCGCATACTCATCTTACTTTGTACTGTTGGCTTGGGGATTCGGTGTGTTTTCTTTCCCTATACTAATTGATAAGTATAGAACCGTTTTGAGAAAAATGTAAGCAAATGTATAAGGCTTGATTATAGATTTTAGGTATGTGTGTGTGTTTCTCAAGTTGCGCTCACTGCATCTCCGTGAGGGTAGGGCGGTGGTAGAAAGTCTCTAAGTTCTAAAAGTTTCTCTACTCATTAAGTGGAGATTTAGACTGAGCCGTCCATCATTTCCATATACCCACTTCTAAATTATCATTATAGCAATCAGATTTGCTGTGGATTTTATTTGAATAAATAAATGTGTCTATAACTCCATTTTTCTATTATTCAATTACGTAAATCGTAATTCCAAATACAAATTAATCATGCATTTTGCCTTAAACAATTTATGTGAATTTATGTAAGATCAAAGCTTTCATAAATTCGTCAAAATAGTGCCTGCTTACTTATTGTAATATGCTCTACTTAAATTATTTTTGTGATCATGTCTCGAGAAAAAATTTCGGTATCGATATTTTTTTATTGTAATTATCGATAGAAATTTTCGATTTACTAATCGATTAATACAATTTTAATTGAACGAATGGAATGAATGATCAAATACTTAACAACCATACATAATAGATATTGCTTTAGATCTTTCAATAATAATTTATATTAAATATGATATTGTATTACATGATTATCGCGAAATTGTGTATCCTAGTTTAGGAGCATGAGTGTAAAGTGTCTTATTTTAATATTATATTGCAGGATATATTAAAATGTCGACTTGAAAAATATATTTTTTATTCCTTCAAGGATGTAACTGTGTAATATTTTTAACAAAACCGATTCGCTTACATTTTTATCAAAACATATCGATATGGTACTGGCTATTTCATGTGTAGCAACACTTTGAGAATTATTGCGTAAATAGTTTGATTTTATAAACCCTTAAATATTCCAAATTAAGTTATAAAAAACATATCATTATGCGAGTAGACGATAAACTGGCATACTTAAAAAATCTACAAATTAAAAAAAAAAACACACCCAATGACAAGTCAACGTATATTTTCATTCGAATTATAAAATTGTCACTCAAATTTATTCTTATTTATAAACAGCAAACACAAACTTTTTAATAAAAAATTGACTAAAACATTCAATACGAAAGATCTAAATAACAAAAAAATGAATAAATTTAATTATCAAATACTGTCTTAATTCTAAATTGTTATTATTCAATCGCATAAGCATTCATTCATTAGGCAGAACATTGAATATTTGACATAAAATTGTTTTCTTTTCTCTAATGGCAATTAGTTATAAATATTATGCCAGTGTCAAGTAAAATACGTACATCAAATCTCTTGAAATATAACTAGTTAGCTTATCACGTTACGTCTCGATAAAATTGTGGATAATTTACCAAATACTTTTTAAAAATCTATACCTCAATCCATATTTGTGGAGTAATAGCCATTTACCCAGTAATATGTGGACAGTCACAATTCTTACTTAGCTAAGATCCGCGACGTGTAAACAAAATAGAAAAATAATAATGTGTGTGTTTTTTTCTGTACTGGAAGAAGTGTATGTACTGGGTACTTAAACTAACTCTTACCGGAAAAAACGGCCGTCAGCAACTCTCCATTTTCCAACCAGTATCAACAACACCAATACCAAATACACACCATCACTCTTCCACAATGTACACGACACGTGTATTGAGATTTAATTGTTTATTTTAAAATATTTAACTTGACACTGGCAGAAAAAGTTACGGTCAACGTAAAAAAAAATAAAGTCGCAAAAATCAAAATGGCGGAATATCTTTCAATACGTCACTTGTCAATATTGTTGAGTGCAGTTGTATAATTCGATTGACCCCCCTCGTCGGTACCTGGTGCTTCAGATTCATTAATCCCCTAAGCTTTGCAGTTCAACCCCGAACACCTCTTGACCGCTTCTAATACTGCAGCGGGTTCTTCTGTTCAACCCTTCCTTCCTGGCTGATGTAACCCAGCTGTTTCCGACACTTGATACAAAGAGTTTCGTTGTTTTGTGGATAAAAATTGATTTATTATTATCAATTTGAAATGCGTGTATCATGACTTTTTAAGTTAATGCAAAAGTGGTAGAATAGCCATAATTTTATTAAGACGTGTTGTACCAAGTTGAGTAATACTTGTCACTGGCATAATATTTATATGCAATTGCCGTCAAAGAAAAAAAAATAAAACTTAATGTCACATTCCAATCTATGTCATTATGAGATCAAAAATTACATCAATTTTTATTCACAAACCTCATGATTAAAGGATTAAAAAAAATTCTTCTAACATATGTTTTCTCCGTGCAGTAGTGTGAACCCCTCTTGTTTTTATGGGCTTTCCATGGTATCAGGTTAACCCTGTCATTGCTAATTACCCCCCATCCTGGTAACACTGATGTACAGCTTTGTGTGGCAACACTGTGTTAATATAGTAAGTTATGCTAGAAAATGTAATATTTAAATTTAAACATATTGTCGTTTTAACATATTATATTATAAGTATATGTAATACCATATTACCATATACCAAAGTATATGTAATATTATATTATAAGTAATGAAACCTTGGTATAACAAAAATGAAGGAGATTAGAAAATATTCATTATACCAAGTAATGTATTACAAGGCGGTCTGTTACATATAGCTTAGGTTCATTTAGATTCGTTTCGACGAGATCAACAAACTTAAATCTCATCGGTCGCTAGCTTTTTATACGTGATTCTCGCTAGGTTGTAGCTACAGATACAGTTTTGATTGACTTTAAACATTTTTGGGCTCAATATATTAAAAAATAATTGTAAAAGGCCATTATGTATAACTAGAGATGTCAATTGCTCTGTTACGGGTATTTAACTAATAAGGCAACAGTGCCTGCATTTCACACAGAGCGAGTTTCAACATGTCTCGTCTTGTCACCTCACACGTGACTTACGACCGTAGCGACAAAGTACTGTTGTCACGTGAGAGGTGACTTACGACTTATAAGGGTTAATAAAAAGTGAAATAAGTCGTAAAAACTTTAATATTTGTTTAAAAAACCATTATTATTACAATATTAAAAACTTGCACGAAATAATCGAAAATTTATTAAAAAAAATCTACGATGCGGTCATGGTACGGTAGCTTTTTTATTTACCCTTGCAACCCAAAACGTCAATTTGTTTTGACAGTTTGAAATTTATAACACTAAGGACATTTTTGCTTTGAAAGTTGGATCGAACGTGTGTAAATAGATGAATCAATTATAATTTTAATGACAATGTAACAGTTTATTAATAATTTAATGCTTTGTAACCATAAGCGACTTATGTATTTAGATCTCAATACGAATACCTTTTATAAATACCTCTCTATAACGAATTTACGAGTATCGCGAAACATAAATAAATCACCGATCTACATCAAATTATCTTTTTAACATTGTGTCTAACCTACGGTTGTCTGGAAGAAATCGCTATTAGCGATAAGATCGCCATTTGTATATAAATATTACAATCAATAATTGTATAACTTTGTTTTTGGTGTACAATAAACAATATATTTATCTCTCCATCTATACATCTTTGTATATCACAATTTTATTATAAATATATTTAACATTTATTAATAAAATCCTATTAGTGGTCCGCGGGATTTAAATTATGAATTTAATGGTCCGCGAGTACAAAAAGTTTGGCGACCGCTGGCTTAGAGTCAATATTTCATTACAGTCGTACTTTTATATTACGGCTCTTTGACTATAAATTCGAAGCTTGTATGTATTGAACTATCTAAATACATCGATACGATACATATAATTGTATAGGGCCCGTGATATTTGGACCTCTAACAAAAGTTCCATATAAGGTGTCCCCACATCTCCCACCGGATGCCAGGACCATCGTCCGAAGTAATGAGATTAACCAGAGCACAATACGACGCTACGTGCCTCTCGCGCCAGTGAGGGGCTTACTTGTCGATAAACATGTGTACATATATTTTTATTTATTAATTCTTACTTCTGTACAGTTTTTGGTACTTAATGTCTATTTTTAGTCTGTTTTTAGTACTTAATGTCGGAAGGCATTCTCTGCCAGTCAATTTTTGATTCGATGGAAAAGATTTTTCATGTGTAGGTATGAGTAAAAATAGTTGATTAAATATATGAATAAATGATTCTCGAAGATTTTTTTTATGGGATAGGAGGGCAAACGAGCAAGCGTGTCGCCTGATGGAAAGCAATCAACACCGCCCATAGACAACCGCGACACTGCAGGAGTCGCGTGTGGCTTGTTTTTTAAAGGTGCCAATGTCGTATCGGTTCAGAAAGACCGCTGAGGGTAGCTGGTTCCACAAACTGGTGGTGCTTGGAAAGAGAGAGATTAATCTTAATTCAGATTAGTGCCGGATGATCACTCAAGATTGAGTAAACATATCAAAAGCCGCCTGTTCATGTGTATATGCATCTACAACAATATACCTCACGAATTAATACAATTGAACATAAGATTATTTAAAAAATATAATATGAGTGGCTAATAGATGGGAATATTTAAGCACTAAGGACTTTTTTAGCCTTAAAAATGGTATCAAATTAATGACAATGTAACAATTTATTAATAATTTAATGCTTTGTAACCATAAGCGACTTATGTATTTAGATCTACGTACAATAATTAATGAAATTTGTACACCATAACTGGCAATGTAATGGAGCTTTTAAACGTCCTTTTTCATCTTGTTACACTACACATTATGCAAATAAACAATTGATTACTGAAACCACGAAATATTTTCAAAGAAAACTGGTATGGTAAGAAGGAACTCATATTGTTTTCTTAGTTATTCCGTCCTGTTTTCCTTTCATAAGAATAATGGAGTCTGGTCAACTTCCACTGAGCCAATAATTCAATTCAAATAAGTCTGCCTCTCTCTAGGTCCTATGTTCTCCTGGTGGGTCATAGGGTAGACACGACACTTCTCCGTCTCGTTCTATCGGAGGCCAAACGCTTAACTTCGCTCTAGGATAGGTCCATCTTCTGTGTTACGACCGTCACAATACGCCGTCAAAGTTGTTTTGGACGTTTAATTTTCCCCTGTGGATTCCATTCGAGGGTTTCTCTTAAGATATAATTGACGTGGCGCTGTAGAGTATGCCCTATCCATTTCCACTTTACATTAAATTAAAATAGGCAATCTATCGATATCGAAGTAGGTAAATATAGACGCGCGCACATCACTAGCGGTGCGCGTGCGCCGAATCTTGGCCCTATAACGTCACCTATACACTGACAGCTATGATCTATGCGCATGTGAACATCACGACGGAAGTACAGACGGTAGAAGTACTTTTTTTTATTATCTAGTGCTCTATTTAAGTGGATGGTAAAAGGCCCATCCGACTTATACCACTTAAATGGAGTTACAATCTTCGATATACGAATATGATTTTTTATTGTAACAAAATATATATATATATATATATATATATATATATATATATATATATATATATATATATATATATATATATATATATATATATTCACGCCTATCCCCCGCAGGGGTTGGCAGAGACCACAGAGCTCCATCCGCTACCATTCATCGCAGCAAAACGGCTCTCCATTGGTCGTTTTTCGCCCTCGTGAGAATCAGGACGTGACGGGTGGCGAACCACGTCGCCGTCATTTTTCAACAAATTAGGTATATTAAATTCGTTTTAGTGAATCCCACGAGCCGCAAGGAGGTCAGCCCCAGCAGGGCCTTGCATACTGAGGTAAGGCACCATAGTACCCGGGGGAGCAAATTTGCGTTTTTTTTTATGGGATGATTCCGCCAAGGGTCATCCTATATGAGACTAAGACACTGGATCGTTGAGACAGTGGGAAAGGTTTATTTCTGACCAACTTTTAAAATTAGCTTCATTTGGTAAGCGACAAGTGTATACTTATCATCAGGTGACACGCTTGCTCGTTTGCCTATGTCTCCAATAAAATCCGCGCGGAGGCCCCACACCCTCCCCCTCCAATAATGTCACTTTCCTTAAAGGTCAGCAACGCTTCCGCACTGCCCATGGCGCTGCGGATGGGCGGCGTTGATTGCTTTCCATCAGGTGACACGCCTGCTCGTTTGCCTTCCTATCGTTCTATGCCGGATGAGTGGCGATACACTACAGTGCGCATCTCTCGAAACTTATTTCCACACAGCACCAATCTATGGATCCGGCTACCTTCGGCGGTCTTTCCGAACCGATATGACATTGGCATCTTCAAAAAACAAGCCTACACATACCTAGAAGGCGGGCAACGCTTCCGTGACTCCTGCCGTGTCGCGGTTGTCTATGGTCGGTGTTGATTGCTTTCCATCAGGCGGCACGCTTGCTCGTTTTCCCTCCTATCGTTAAACTGTTCGTCTTTGAAGATCAAGCTTCATGCCAAGTACAGCCACGGGCAACGTCTAGTGCAACATTCAAGACTCATTCTAAACCGTTTCCCTCCTTTGAGTGCCAGCAGGTACGAAGCAAGTTGCGCCGATAAAAAATGTATTGTACACTTGAGCACAGAATGTTATATTCGATTCAAGTTCTCTGTTTATTATTTATTTTATTAACAATCCATACAGCTTATTAATGGAGTCAGGCGTTACTTTGCGGAAATCCATCACTATATGGACAGTCAAAAGTTTTACTTAGAGCTAAGATCCGCGACAAGCAAAACAATAACAAAATTAATAATGTGTGTTTTTTGTGCTGGATGAAGTTGATTTATTTGGAACTTAAACCAAAAACTTACCGAAAGTCGGCCATCAATTCAAAACACACATTATTAATTTTCTGTTATTGTTTCGCTTGTCGCGGATCTTAGCTAAGTAAAACTATTGACTGTTCACATAGTGATGGATTTCCGCAAAGTAACGCCTGACTCCATTAATATATGTAAGGTAATTTTAAATGATAGAATAAGAAATAAAGAAGACAGCAATATTGAGTAAAAGAAGGTTGCTTAGATGGTTTGGGTACAAAGAGAGGACGGATGGATGAAAAGATGGATGAGTGTGGAGGTAGCAAGGAACGTGTGCCGGGATCGTACCGGATGAAGATCTGTGGTCGTTGCGTTGTCCCTTACGGGAAACAGGCGTAACGATATGTATGTATGTATGTACAATTAACAATATATCTATCTATACTGCAGTAAAAAAAACTTGATTTTCAACCGGCCACGTCAAAATAAATCTAATTAAATAACTGCGTGAGAAACATAAAGAGACTCATATTGTTCTTATTTATTATAAAATACAACACAATAAAAGAATGCTATTCAATTATTCAAAAGGTTTCACGTATAGAAATAAATTAAGGCCCCAATTAACAACTCGTTTGTCATCAATTAACAGAAATAAATGCAACCATTTTAATTTTCAATGCGCCGTACATAATTGTGCAAGCGAGTGTACACTGTACGGAGAATGGGTTTCGAGTCGTAATCGATGTGCTACATCGATTCGCTCTAATGCACCCAAATGCGGTGGGAATTTAGTGGCTACGAAACGGTGGTACATTTTATATATTATAAAATGTTATATACGGCTAGATTTTTTTTATGGGATAGGAAAGCAAACGAGCAGGCGTGTCACCTGATGGAAACCAATCAACGCCGCCCATCTGCAGCGCCATAGGCAGTGCGGGAGCCTTGCCGACCTTTAAGGAAAGTGTCATTATGGGAGTGGAAATGGGAGGGGGGAGGGTGTGGGCCTCCGGTACTCGGCCGCACACCGTACGAAGCGCGGTAGCCACGCTTCAATTTATTATATGTATTAATCATTAACAGCCTGCGGCAGTCCACTGCTGGACGTAGCCCACCCCCAAGAAGCGCCACCTAGCCCGATCTTCGGCACGCATCCAGACCCCGCCACCCGCCCTGCGGCCCCAGTCCCACACAACGTTTACCGAGACGCGGTCTCCACTCCAGCACTCGTCCGCCCCAACGATTGTCGGATCTCCGACAAACGTGACCAGCCCATTGCCACTTTAGTTTGCTAATTCGAAAGGCTATGTCAGTGACTTTAGTTCTCTGGCGGATTTGTTCATACCGAATCATATCTACCAGAGAAACTACAAGCATAGCTCTCTCCACAGCTCTCTGAGCAACTCTGAGCTTGTGAAGCAGACGGACTGTCAGCGTCCACGTTTCGGCGCCGTAGAAAAGTACAGGTAGGACACGCTTGTCGAAGACTTTTGTCTTCAGGCTCTCAGACAATAATTATTATTAAATATATACTCTTACTCTTATTATATGAATAAACAAATATTTTTTATATTAACTGCCGTGACCAAGGATATTGTATATATTTTAACTGTAAGTTAAGATAATAAAATGTAAGTCCGTTATTGGCTCCTTCTTTTAAGAGTGCCTCTCCGACTCCGACAGCGAAGTTTGGCAGCCAATTCAGCACAACTTTCCTCCTCCATCGCGAGATGCAGCAGTTCTGAGCACTCGCTTTCCCGGTCCACTCCCTGATATTACGTAGCCAAGAGTTTCTTCTCCGACCAACTTGTCTTTTGCCCGCGACTTTTTCCATCATGATGATATAATCCAGGTAAGCATCTATTCTACACTTTACGGTCAGCAAAAGTTCACTTATTGGCTCTGTAAGTGTTCAGTTATTTGTATAAGTTTTAGCACTTACATATGATGTTGATTTTGTTTTAAATATGTAAATAAATACTACACATAATACATACGTTTGTGTGTATACAGGATGTTCCAGAACTCAACGTCAAGCCGAAACGGGGTGACAGGATTGATTGTAACCATCATGAGAAAAATGAGAAAAAAAATATATCTGAAGATCATAAAATTTAGAACCTACCAAGAGCTTGTGCGAATAAAAAACATTTTAACTGAGTAAAATGGGTTAGCGAAAATCGGGTAACTTGAGGTTTTTATTTGTTTACTCGTTTTTTTTTTAGTATGAAACTAACAAGTATTGTATCATTTTACAATCCTGATTAAATGCGCCAACTTTTAATGGCACTTGCCAAGGCACTCTAGTACTTTTTTTTAAAGGAGGGCCTTTCAAGGTCGACAAATTTTGAAAATTTTAAATTCATAGTTTAACAAATAGTCTTAATTCTAGGAAACTTGGGGCAATTGTGTCATTATTTTTTACTGTGATTCTAGAAATGTTATTTAGGGTTACGGTTCCAAAGTTTAAATGAACAAAAATAATAAAAATTAACCACAATAACCGAAAAATGGTTACAGTTTGACCAAATTTCTAGATCTTTCTTAAATGCCCATAATTTTCAAACTGCATGGGATAGATTTTTTTTCTGATTTTTCTTGACGTCGAGTTCTGGCACACCTGTATAAAGACCGTCTTTACGTTCGTCACGGTTGTTAGTCGACTTCGCTTTTTATGAATAATTCTATCGCAATACAGAGCTAGAGGTCCCCGGGGAAGGGGGTCCGAAAACGCATACCTTTTGTTGGAACATTTCTTTTTTATTGACCCTTTGTAAAGGTGAAATATAGGGAAATATTCGGAATTTATTAATAGAATTTTTATGGGATAGGAAGGCAAACGAACAAGCGAGAGCCTGAAAGCAATCAACACCGCCCATAGACAACCGTGACACCGCAGGAGTCGCGGAAGCGTTGTCGGCCTTTTAGGTGTGTATAGGCTTGTTTTTTGAAGGTGCCAATGTCGTATCGGTTCGGAAAGACCGCCGAAGGTAGCTGGTTCGACATAGTGGTGGTGCGTGGAAAGAAGTTTCGAGAGAAACGCACCGTAGTAGATCGCCACTCATCCAGATGGTGGGGATGAAACTTTTCTTTACCGGAATTATTCCAAACAATTCCTCGGCGTACTCCCCATATATATGTATAGGTTTCAATTCAGTAGCTGTGGACTTTATGTTTGTTGTTGCTTGTATAGTTCGGCGATGGGTACGTGACACGTATTCCGGTCGAGAGAGACAGAGCGAGTGTTAGAACAGGACAGATGCTGTGGTAGACAAACTATTCCTTCAATCGTCCAGGCGCGACAGTAGGAGCTCTCGTGGAAGCGGACGACCCTCGGATGGACGTGCATAGAGGGGAGCATTTTATAGTTATGCATGGAAGGTAGCATGGTGGTTTTCTCTATGAGATTGGCTGATAGCATGCCCTCCGATGCAAGGTCTTATATAGGTTTTTACTAGTGGTAGAGCCACGCTGCACACGAATACTTTGTCAAGAATGGCATAATATTTGTCTGTAGCATGAATGGGCCGGCTCGCGCCGGGGAAGTACCACACTCCCGCAGAAAACCGGCGTCTGAGTGGTAGCTTAGCTACCGCGCTTCGTACGGTGAGCGGTTAAGTCCCGTGAAGAGAATGAGTAGTCTTTTCTATACATCGTCCTGTCTCTTTTCCGCGCGCAACTATTTTTTTATTAACTTTTCTTGTCACGCACGACGTCTTGTCGATTCATTTTTAAATTAAGTATTGTAGAATTCTTTGGGCGGCGTTGATTGCTTACCCATGTCTCCCTATCTAATAAAAAAGCAAGATCTCATCACACACTTGACACGCACGTCCGGTCTCAAAATGGCGGCACTTCCGTTCCTCTACTCACGACACGCAAAGCCCGTGACTTCGCATAATCCCACAAATCCTAATTTAGTTTTTGACGACAAACAGTCTCTGAATTAATGTGACTTGTGTTCCAAAGATAACGAACGAATTTATACGGCAAATTTAATATTCTTTTTGTTTAAAGACAATTAAATATTCTGTATAGATTAGATTTATAATGTGATATATATTTTTATTTGTCATATCGACATTCCCCCAGAAGAAACCCGCAATATGCTATAGCGACTCTTTTAATTTTATGTTTTTTTCGGCATCTACAAATCAGAATACATCTTGTGAATTTTATCCACATTTATCGTACGTGTATTTCCGGAGATATATAAAGCACCGGTTAATCTGTTATTATATTCAAAGTAAACATTTACAATAAGAACTCTGTTATGTTTTCTTACTGAAATAACAGACAGAATCTTTAACAGTAATACGTGATTGCGATATTATTCGTGTTTTGAACGATGCACTCTTAAAATAGTTATATATACTATTACAGAAACAACATGGCGATAGTTATACACGAAGAAACTTCAAGAACATCCATTATGATAGTGTCTAATGAAATATAGCTGTAAATAATGTCATAAGATAATGTTACTATTTAATGTTTTAAACAATATTAAGACGAATAATACGGTAATGCAACATTACTGCAAGAAAAACCTACCTTAACCCTTTCGGTACGGACGTATTCTAAGTCGCGCCGTCCCCGCTAACCGAGCAGTCGCGGCAAGCGTCCGTACTCGCGGAACAACTGCGAGCGCCCGTCAGACGCACAATACCACGCTATCTTACGCAGAGCGAGTGCACTCGCTCGTAAAAGAAAATACTTAAAAAAATATGACATAATGCTATAGAAAATATTTGCTAATTTCGTCAGTTTATTATTAGGCAGCGTAAAATACTTGCCATGGATTACCATGGAGATAACATATATATTCTGCTCATGAAGAGCTCACCGGTCGTACAGAGCGAGCGTCAGGCGTTGGGTGACTATAGTCACCGCTCGGACAGAGCGTGCGTCGGGCGTTGGGTGACTATAGTCACCGCTCGGACAGAGCGTGCGTCAGGCGTTGGGTGACTATAGTCACCGCTCGGACAGAGCGTGCGTCGGGCGTTGGGTGACTATAGTCACCGCTCGGACAGAGCGTGCGTCGGGCGTTAGGTGACTATAGTCACCGCTCGGGCCGAAAGGGTTAATTGAGACGAATACAATAGTAAGTGATAATGCTGATAAAAATGTTTTATTTTAATCAAGTATTATGCTCGTTTCAGTTACAGATCAATCCAATTAATATATTTTCATTATATATATATTATTAATTCAATTCAATAGTGGTAGAGCCACGCTGTAGACGAATACTTTGTCGAGAATGGCATAATATTTGACTGTAACGCGAATGGGCCGGCTCGCCCGGGGAAGTACCACACTCCCGCGGAAAACCGGCGTCCGAGTGGTAGCTTAGCTACCGCGCTTCGTACGGTGATCGGCCGAATTCAGGAGGCCCAACACACGCCCCCCTCCCTCTAACCCTCCCCTCCCATTTCCCACTGCCATAATGACTCTTTACCTTAAAGGTCGGCAATGCTTTCGCACTGCGCCGCGGTAGTCTATAGGCGGCGTTGATTGCGATCCATCAGGTGATACTCCTACTCGTTTGCCTACCTATCCCATAAAAATATATATATATATATATATATATATATATATATATATATATATATATATATATATATATATATATATATATATATATATATATATATATATATATATATATATATACATGTACATATAAAATACGCTAATCTTATATTATATTTAATAAATGAAATGTATACATCAATCATTTGCGGAAATATTTACTTAAAATTCGATTTTTTATATTTCCTTAAAAATTTGGACTTCGCGATTATTTGCTTCTTCTAGAAAACAGTACAAGAGAAGACTTCAAAGTTAAGTGAGGAGAACTTCAAAAAAAAGTGGCCGATTTCATTTTTCCGATCCCCGAACCCCAGCTCGTAAAAATATGTTCTTTCATCTTCTTAACTTATATATAATTATCACTACTATTCTTTTGCATTAATAAAATAAAATCTTTATATAATCAAAATGTACTCAATTCAAGAAACGACTGTGCGTGATGATATCTATGTAAATATGTATTTAAAAAGAATAACAATAAATTTCTAACACTATATATACGCTTTGACCAAACTACCACCTCGGGGCTGCCACATTTCAAAGTATTTTATTTACGGCATTTACCAAAGTGAAGCGTCCCCTTAAAAGGCCATTTGTTTTATTGTCGCTGTGAACACGGGAAACCTTTCCGCACCTTGCCGGGTGGTAGGGTGGTGGGTGGTAAACACGCCACTTTGTTATACCATTTCTATTATTTTGCATCTCACCATTTGCAACTTTGCCTGCGATTTTTATCAATTTCCGTGTCTTCGTTGTATCAAATAAGAATCTCAAATGTGTACAGTCAAAAGTTTTATCTAGCTAAGATCCGCGACAAGCAAAAAATTAACAGAAAATTAATAATGTGTGTTTTATATTGGATCCACTTCATCCAATACAAAAATAAAAAGAAACACACATTATTAATTTTCTGTTATTGTTTCGCTTGTCGCGGATCTTAGCTAAGTAAAACTTTTGACTGTACACATAGTGATGGATTTCTGCAAAGTAACGCCTGACTCCATTAATAAGAATCTCAAATGTAACCTGATGATAAGTAGACGAAAATATAGCTTAGGTACGAAGAGAATTAGATTATTGTACGATTTTTTTAAAATCCTTTCATCCATTCTTCCTCTCACATTCATCGCAGCGAAACGGCTCGCCATTGGTCGCTTCTCGCCCTCGTGGGAATCAGGACGTGACGGGTGGCGAACCACGTCGCTGTCATTTTTTTCAACAAATTAGGTATATTAAAATTCGTCGTAGTGAATCCCACGAGCCGTATTGGTGGAGAGGAAGGGAAAGGATAGAGAAGAAAGGCAAGGGCAGGAAAGGAAATGCGGATGGGGGCCCTCCCCCCAATCCGCATTTCCTTACTCGGTTACCAGACTCGGAATAAATATTTATAAATCCATACATATATTTATTTCGATGCGGGGTTCGAACCCGCGACCATTGACTCCGCGGGCGGAGCCAATCGGTCGGTCGGAGGGTGTGCCGAGATCGTAGCGGATGGAGCTCTGTGGTCTCTGCCAACCCCAGCGGGGGATAGGCGTGAATATACATATATATTCTTGATTGAATGAACTATTGAATGAATATTTTATTAATTGTATATATAAATTTTGTATATATACAATTTATAAAATATTCATTCATTCAATTCAAAACATAAACAATCAACGTCCTGAGCGGTCCGTAGTATAATAACTTTATACTGAACGAAGCGCGGCTGCGAATAGATTGAGAATCACTGGCCTTAATATTTCAATATCACTACAATCTGACGGAAGGAAGTCATCTTTTCCTCAGCGGTCTGCGTTCTCAGTTTCCATGGAGCAGCTATTTACGGCGTCCACATTTCCAGTTCGCTAAAATGGAAACTAATTTTGGTGGCTACCTTTCTTTTGTGATTATATTTCTGGAACTTTCGAATATCTGTGTACTGTACTGATTTAATAATAGGAATAAGTGTGACTTCTTCACGTAGCGTGACGAGGTTTTATTTCTAATTTTTCCTTAAAATTGAGTTACCTGATTTATTTATATATTTGATTGAGTTTATATATATATATATATCCCCCGCAGGGGTTGGCAAATACCACATTGCCCCATCCACAACCATGCATCGCAGCGAAACGGCTCTCCATTTGTCGCTTCTCGCCCTCGTGTGAATCAGGACGCCTTAATCGAACTATATTGTATAATACAACACCATATACATACATATCGTTACGCTTGTTTCCCTTAGGGGTAGGCAGAGACCACAGGTCTCCATTCGCCACGATCCCGGCACACCTTCCTTGCTTCCTCCACAGTATGTTCATCCATCCCTCCTACCACTTTATCGCAGCGAAACGGCTCTCCGTTAGTCGCTTCTCGCCCTCGTGAGAATCAGGACGTGACGGATGGCGAACCACGTCGCCGTCATTTTCAACAAATTAGGTATATTATATTCGCTTTAGTGAATCCCACGAGCCGCAAAGGAGGAGGAGTAAGCCCAAGCAGAGCCCTGCATGCTGAGGTAAGGCACGATCCCGGGACGGTCGGCACGCTTGCGACTAAGCTCGCCTTTAGCCACGCATCCTTTGGCACGGCAGACCGTGGATTGGCGGAGAGGAAGGGAAAGGATAGAGAAGAAAGGAAAGGGCAGGAAAGGAAATGCGGATTGGGGTTTGATTGAGTTACCTGATTTATTTATAATAAATAAAATTGGTTAAGAGGTTACCTTTCTTTTGTGCTTATATTTCTGGAACTTTCGTATACCTGTATACCTACTGATTTAATAATAGAAAAATGTGCGACTTCTTCACGTAAATTCACAAGATTTTATTTCTATATTTTCCTTAAAATTGAGTTATCTGATTTGTTTGTATATTTGATTGAACTACCTTTATTATATGTGTTAGAGCCACGCTGCAGACAAATACTTTGTCCAGAATGGCATATTATTTGTCTGTGACATTAATCGGCCGGCTCGCCCGGTAAAATAGCACACTCCCGCAGAAAACCGGCGTCTGAGTGGTAGCTTAGCTACTGCGATTCGTATGGTGAGCGGCCTGAGTTCCAAAGTCCTAATACCCTCCCCCTCCCACTCCCATAAAGTCACTTTCCTTAAAGGGCGGCAACGGATGTCTATGGGCGGTGTTGATTGCTTTTCATCAGGTAACACGCCTGCTCGTTTGCCTTCCTATCCCGTAAAATAAAACCTGATAGTATGTCTATTTTTTTATGAGATAGGAGAGGCAAACGAGCAAGCGTATCGCATGATGGAAAGCAATCAACGCCGCCCATAGACATCCGCGACTCCGCAGCATTCAGGGAAGCAACTTAAGCTACCCAAGTAAAAGATTGAGGGTAGTTATAATTATTAGTTAGTTAGTCATCCTCTACGTAACGGAAAGGCAAGTGACAGCTGATAATCAGGTAAATGGAGCCCTGCACCTCTTTGTAAAAAGTCAGAATGTGTCTAAAACGGCCCGACTTCATCAGGGGGTGCTTGTTCCGACTCTGCGGTGGAAATGAGAGCATTAAGAAGTATGTGCGGGATAACTTTGAATGATAGAATAAGGAATGAAGATATAAGAGAGCGATGTGGAGTAAATGAAGGTGTTGTGACAAAAGTTGAGAAAGGAATGCTTAGATGGTTTGGGCACATAGAGAGGATGGATGGAAGACGACTGGCAAAAGAAATTTACGTTGCGATGGTGATAGTTGCAGTAGGGTAAGACCACGGAAAACATACTGATGATGACCAAATTGCTGAAGTTTTTAAGAAAGATAAGGTAAAGGGGTACTCTTTACCTGGCCTTTCTTGACGGATGGGCTTGCATGAAGAGAGTGATGAGTGTAGAGGAAGCAAGAAAAGTATGCCGAGGTCGTAGCAGATGGAGATCTGTGGTCTCTGCCTACCCCTACCAGAGACAGGTATGTATATATGTATCCTCTACGTAAAATAATACAGGAGGTTCTCCATTACATATATGTGTATATGTGTGTGTGTGTGTGAAATTGTTTAAAAAAAAATTAAGTTCCTTCCTTAAATATTTAAATTTGTATACAGTCAACATAGTTATTGTGTAATGAATTTATTTTTAGTTAAAAAGTCGGATAAGCAATCTTGAATATAAATAAATTGCAAACGCCAAGCGAACGCTAAAGAACAATATTATTTCTCCAGTTCCGAGGGTGTCCGACCGGGTCCCCTAATCCTCGCCAAATTGACATTTCGCAAAGCCGCCATTGCGAGAAATGGCGCGAGAAAATGGCGGATTTCCCGCCAACATAAACTTGAGTGCGGTGACGTTTTATCTGTAAAACGAAATAATAAAAACTCTTTGTTCTGACAAATGTTATTTATCGAACATCATCAAAAACGTTTGTCGTATAATATAAACTTACGTATATTTTTCCATATAAGTTATGAAATTAGAAGTATTTAGAGGATAAAGAAGTGGGACTTGCGGCTCACAACAAAAGTATCATAACTACTTTTTTTTATTAGTGGTAGAGCCACGCTGCAGACGAATACTTTGTCAAGAATGGCATATTATTTATCCGTAGCATGAATGGGCCGGCTTGCCCGAGGAAGTGAGAAAACCGTAGAATACCAGCGTATGAGTGGTAGCTTAGCTACCGCGCTTCGTATGGTAAGCGGCCTGAGTTCCGGAGGCCCAACACCCTCCACCTCCCGCTCCCCCTACGACACACCGATGTGTCGCGACACGGTGGTTGTGAAACGCTGGGGTAGGCAGCGGTCCTTCTGTGACTTTAGTATTGCTGATGTCCTTGGCAGGTGCATATTCCTCTATGGTAAGTAAGTGTGAAAGTAAGTAACTGACTCACTAGCTTATTTGTCTACCTATTCCATAAACATAACATTTCCTCGTCATTCATCTTCCACCAGACTAGACCCAGCGGTTCGTTAAGCTCTTCCATTGTTGTCGTCAGCCTGTCTGACCACTTCCACAAAACTAGAGGTCTTATTCTGCCTTAGTTGGTCGGACTATCTCATCAGGGGTCTACCCCTGTATCAAATGTGGAGGGGAAAGATCCCCCTCCACATTTGAACAGACGATCAATTTGTCCAAGTTTTCATCCTTTTCACCCTAACAAGGTAAAATATAGAACAAATATCACAGTAGACTGAAAAGCTCATTAACTTTGACGACTTCCGGTTTAAGATGGCGGCAGTTCCGGTTCCGCGCAGTCTCTGTCTGCCCGTCTTCCGGTGCGGACGTGTAGAACGCTGCATTCACTTAATTAATAATGCTTTTGCTACGAATTAATTTGGTTTGTTCAAAAGAGTTTTTTTATATAACAATTCTTTTTGTGAACTTTTATTCTTTGTAATATTTTTGTAATTTCTCAATAAGTTAAATATATATTTTCTTAGAAAAATAAATTTGTTTCAACAATTTTTTATTTTTAAATGATTTCAAAATTATATTATATGACGATTTGTGGGATTCACTAAGACGAACTAAGTGGTTCGCCACCCGTCACGTCCTGATTCTCACGAGGGCGAAAAGCGACCAATGGAGAGCCGTTTCGCTGCGATGAATGGTAGCGGATGGAGCTCTGTGGTCTCTGCCAACCCCTGCGGGGGATAGGCGTGAATATATAAAAAAATATATAATAGATGGTAATGTATATAATACAAATGACTTTTTTTTGCTTTAAAAGTTGGATCGAATATAATTTTAAATAGATGAATCGATTATAATTTTAATGACAATGTAACAGTTTATTAATTTAATGCTTTGTAATAATATATATATATATATATATATATATATATATATATATATATATATATATATATATATATATATATATATATATATATATATATATATATATATATATATATATATATATATATATATATATATATATATATATATATATATATATATATATATATATATATATATATATATATATATATATATATATATATATTGAATAATAACTCACACACAAAAACGCGCGTACACACACACACACACAATATAACACGTACATACGCACCTAATTTATATAATAAATCTCACATAATATTTTGCAACTGCTTGACTGAAAATTAGCCCTTTCCCTGTTAGCAAAAGCTGAGCCACTCCCTTTGCCTAGGATAAGATTTTATATTAATATATTATTAGATTATAAGATTTTTATTTATTAATAGTTAAGCATAATATAAGGGTATTTTATTATATTACTCGTGCAAATAAAATATCTTTATTTTGTTTTCTTTAACTGACAGAAGTACAGTTATAACAATATTAAATGACGTATATAATTATGTGGACAGTTAGAACTTTTAATTAGCTACGATCCACAACAAGCAATAATGTGTGCTTGCCTGCTGGATGAAGTGGATTTACAGGGAACTTAAACTAAATCTTACCGAAAAACGGCCGTCAGCAACTCTCCACCCTATATGGACAATTTACTTAGCTAAGATCCACGACAAGTCGACAAGACGACTTGTCGCGGATCTTAGCTAAGTAAAACTCTTGACTGTCCATATAGTGATGGATTTCCGCAAAGTAACGCCTGACTCCATTAATAAACTCTCCACCCGCCAACCACTATACACAACACCAAACACACATTACCACTTTTCCACCTTGTAAACGACACGTGTTTTGCCTCAACACGAGGCATCATCAGGTATGACTCTACGGAAGACAACCGTTAAGTGTACGTGTCTAGTTGTCGCGCATCTTAGCTAAGTAAAAGTTTTAACTGTCCACATATTGATGGATTTCCGCAAAGTAACGCCTGACTCCATTAATTATCTTTATTTTATTTTGTTTTCTTAAACTGACAGAATTACAGTTATAACAATATTAAATCGTGTATACAAAGCGGTATAAATAAATTGATTTATAAGACGGAAAGAGTGCGTGGAAATAACCCACCCTCAAGTCCGTTGTACTCCAATAAATTTTACTCCTACAATATACGTACGTACCTATTAATAATTATTACACAGTGCGAAACATTAATTATCAAATATGCAAAAGGACGTGTCAACTAGTACTTAGTTTTTCTCTTTTCGGTTAATGATCTGGGGTAAAAGAAGGTATCGTGGCAAAAGTTGAGAAAGGGATGCTTAGATTGTTTGGGCATATATAGAGGACCAAGGACGACTGGCAGAAGACTTTTAGCTGGCGGATATGACCGGAAGGGTCGGTAGGGGAGGACAAAGGAAAACATACCTTCACCAAATTGCCGAAGTTTTGAAGGCCAGGTCAATAGTACCCTTAATCGACGAGCTCGCATGAGGAGAGTGATGAGTGTGGAGGAAGCAAGAATGGTGTGCCGAGATCGTAGCAGATGGAGATCTGTGGTCTCTGCTTACCCCTAGGGGAAACAGGGGTGATGATATGTATGTTAATTTAATCTATAACGCAGTCGGAATTTTTTCCTTAAGTATCATTACATTTCAAATCGTTTAAATAACTAATAAATCTTCATATAATTATACCTAAAGCGTCTCCGAACTTCCCTACGCGACACATTTCAGCTAATATCACTTTCAGTACAATAATAATGACTTACTAATTAGTCTCGAGCGGCAGCCATTATCGCCGGTACTGCGGAAGCACCGCCATTTTGCGGAGCGCCACAGAATGGCGGACGGAAATTAATTACACAACTTTATTGATATTAATTGCAGTCAGCGAAGCGTTTTCTTTGATTGAAAGTTTTTAATTGTTTATAAGAAAAGAGTTTTATTGTCAAACTATTAAACAACATTTTAAACTTCCTAGCTACGTATTAAACCTGCCGCGAGCTAATATTGATGTTAATACAGACATCGTCAGGTCATCAGTGCTTCTTCTGTTGTCAGCAGGCAGGTTCACAGTTGAGGCGGCAAAATGTGGTAGCCCTCTCTCGCATCAAAGTAGAAATGCTGTCGCATTTTTTCAACCAATCCGCCAAAGCGAGATTTCCTTTATTACATGCAGCGTATACATTTAACGCTCGGGACTTAGAAACGTTTGGTATTGTTCTAAACGTGCTATTGTTATCGAGTGGTGTCGATTGATGCATTAGACGCCATTGCGGTTTCGCAGTCCGATGTCGGCCATGTTGTTATCGAGAGCGCGACAAAATGGCGTCGTTACGAAACCTCTCTCTTTCTCTCAGCTTTAAAATCATCCATTTTATGTTTTCGATGATTTTTTTTCGACTTTTGATGAGACTTTTGAAATTTTAATCCAAGAAATTCTTCTTCTACCGCGGCCTCTTCTACTTTCAATTGCGTCACGTGAATTTTATTATTTTAGAGCCGCCTAAAGACTTTTTTCATATGTGGTACATATGAAAAAAGTCTTTAACCATATATGAAAAAAAGAGTTGAGGCTTGGTGTGGAAGTAATGATAAAAAGGTTGAAACTCATCCCATCATCTCTTGTTTCACTATGTTGATACCTGTGACTTCTTAAGATGATTAATGGAGTCAGGCGTTACTTTGCGCAAATCCATCACTATGTGGACAGTCAAAAGTTTTTCTTAGCTAAGATCCGCGACAAGCAAACAATAACAGAAAATTGATAATGTGTTTTCCTGCTGGATGAAGTGGATTTATTTGGAACTTAAAGCAAAAACTTACCGGAAAACGGCCAGCAACTCTCCAACCACCAACCACTATACACAACACCAAACACACACTACCACTTTGTAAACGACACGTGTTTCGTCCTAACACGAGGCATCTTCAGGTTTAGTAGACTCTACGGAAGACAACCGAAAAGTTTTTCGGTAAGTTTTTGGTTTAAGTTCCATGTAAATCCACTTCATCCAGCAGGAAAACACACATTATTAATTTTCTGTTATTGTTTCCTTGTCGCAGATCTGAGCTAAGTAAAACTTTTGACTGTCCACCTGTGAATTCTTCTTTCCGACCCAGGAATTTGCCATTGCAATGGCAGCAGCATTCGCCTCGATGAGATCTTGGAATGTACAGGTGTTAGGGCACAATCACACCCCTCACACTGCGGTGCGGTATAGCCCCATGCTATGTCTGCAAAGGCCCACGTGTGTACGGAGTCCCAAGTGTGTAAGAGATCGGTATAGCCCCATTTACTCACGTTATGTCTGCAACGGTCCACCCGTGTACGGAGTCTGTTAAGAGATCTCCACGTAGGCCATTGCAGATATGACAGTTGTAGAGCCACGCTGCAGACGAATACTTTGTCAAGAATGTATGGATGGAGAATAATATTTGTCTGTAGCATGAATGGACTGGCTCGCCTGGGTGAAGTACCAGACTCCTGCAGAAAACCGGCGTCTGAGTGGTAGCTTTGCTACCGCGCTTCGTACGGTGCACGGCTGGGGTCCGGAGGCCCAACTCCCTCCCCCCTTTCCCTCCCCTCCTCCTACCCCTCCCATAATGACATTTTCCTTAAAGGTCGGCAACGCTTCCGCACTACCTACAGCACTGCGGATATCTATGGGCGGCGTTGATTGCTTTCCATCAGGTGACCTGCCTTACCTGCTCGTTTGCCTTCCTATCCCATAAAAGAAAAAAAGATCGTTGCTTTGAGTGACGTAATTTATGAATGGTCTTATCTATCTATAAATATAAGTCATGGCCTTGTCTTTAAGGCGGCTAACAAATCAATACGAGAAGGTAAGTTCTTCGGTCCTAACCGACCTGCCTTCCATCATTAATTTGACATTCCAATACTATAATAAATTTCAGCGGCGACGGGACAAAGAATACATAGAGCTATGAAACACAATTGTAATCGGATACGACAGGTCTTATGAGCTAGCTGAATAGAAACGACGTTCTATTTTATGGAATATCCGTGGAATTAGATACTTCAAGCTTTCCAAAAACGATACGATATTGGGACCTTCAAAAAACAAGCCTAAATATTTCTCGAAGGTCGACAACGCTTCCACAAAGCCTATGGCACTGCGTGTGTCTATGGGCGGCGTTGATTGCTTTCCATCAAGCTACATTCTTCCTCGTTTCCCTTCCTAAACCATAAATATAAATCGTAGGAGTAGGTAGAGATCACAGATCTTCATCCGCTACGACAAACCTTCCTTGCATCCACCAGACTCATCCATCCTTCCTCTAACATTCATCGTAGCGAAACGGCTCTCCGTTAATCGCTTCTCGCCCTCGTGGGAATCAGGACGTGACGGGTGGCGAACCACGTCACCGTCACGTCAGAAGTGGATTTACGGAAAACTTAAACTGAATCTTACTTTGTGACTTAACGGTTGTCTTCCGTAGAGTCTACTATATCTGATGAGAGTTGCTGACGGCCGTTTTTTTGGAAAGATTTAATTCCCCGTAAATACACTTCTTCCAGTAGAATACACACATTATAATTTTTCTGTTTTTGTTTGCTTATCGCGGATCTTAGTTAAATAAAAGTTCTAACTGTTCACATATTATTTACCTCCTCCAAATGTGCACAGTGGTATTATTGGCTGCGTGTTCTATTCGTGAAGTCGTTTCGGTGTCCAATTTGAGAATAGTATTAATTATTCAGCTGTAACGGATAGTGGGTAATTTCGTACAACCCTGGCGTACACGAAATATTTGAGTGGATACGCCCTTCCGAAATCACTTGTTCATTCAGACTGACTAAACAATATGTCAACGGTGCGGTCACATATGGAGTGCTGCTCTCATCTCTGGGCTGGGGCTCGCAGTATTAGCTCCTTCCATTTGATTCCATTCTATGGAGAAAGTCCCCAGTCGAGATTTACGATAGGCTCGATCTTTACTAGGCTGTTTTTTTTACAGCCCATATATGTCCCACTGCTGAGCACAGGCCTCGCAATTTTTGGAGGAACGGATGTTAACCCACCACGCTTGTTCAATGCGGATTGGCGGGGTTAGCAGACTCGGAATAAATATTTGTAATTCGTACATATATTTATTCCGATGCGGGAATCGAACCAACGACCATTAACTCCGCGGGCGGAGGGCCCCGCCACTGAGCCAATCGGTCGTCAAGCCAAATGCTAGGCTTTACACAGAGATATATTGTCTCTGTAGATGTATCATCTAAACAAAGACCAGAGGGTGAGCCCAAAACATATAAGATTCGTAACTTATGAAATGAACAAGTAATATATATTTTTTTTAAAGTCAATTCCTACTATTCATTAAATTTATTTATTGAATTAATATTTAAAAAAACTGCTATTATGATATATTATGGCATAGGAAGGCAAACGAGCAGGCGTGTCACCTGACGGAAAGCAACCAACGCCGCCCATAGACATCCGCAACGCCATAGGCAGTGCGGAAGCGTTCCCAACCTTAAAGGAAAGTGAAATTATGGGAGTGGGAATCGGAGGGGGAGTGGGAGTGGGAAGGGGAGGGTGTTGGGCCTCCGGAATTCAGCTGCGCCTCCATGAAATGTCATCCACTACAAGTTTAATAAAATGTATTTGAACTTGAGTGGATGAATAAAAAGTATTTTAGTGACGCTTTAAAATATGAACAATTTATATGGAGAGTTTATCGATATATTTGAACAAGATATATAGTTTATACGACCAATTGACCAAAAAGTCAACGGTCACAGGTTCGATCCCCGCATCGGAATAAATATATGTATGGATAACAAATATTTATTCCGAGTCTGGTAACCCCACCAATCCGCTTTGGACATGGGACATTTATGGGCTGTTAAAAAAAAAAATCACCCGGAAAATCAAAAGAGCACCAGAACCAACGTGGTCAGATCGCGGACCACAGTGACGACATTCATCATTCATACTGACACACTCGTACATACGAATACATCCATATATATAACTACTCATACTCATACACACATACACAAATACACGTACAGTACAATGGAATTAAAAAACACAAAGTCATGTACTAAATTCACCGCGTCCAAAAGAACAAGTTCCTGACTGCATACTTAAAATTAGATTTTGTATTTTTTTTAAATATATTTATTGTATGCAAGTCACGAAGAGGTGGTGGCAAGTTGTTCCAACATTTGGTTGCAGCGTATTTAAAGCTACCACGAAACGCAGCAGAGCAGTGGCGAGGAACAACCAGCAATGACCTAGGCGCTCTGGTATCGCCAGCGCTATTTCGTTTACGGGACCATGTTAATTTATTATATAAATATGACGGGGATTCATAACGAATCATACCAAATAGAAGGGTAGCGAAATGAAGCTCCCTGCGGTGTCTCATTTTTATTATATTAGCTTTATTTATGTATGGCGTAACATGTTCCCGTGGAGCTATATTAAATAATAGGCACATCCATATTTTTCTATCCGCCCGGAAACAATAGGGGGCGGTCGCGCTATGCATTTTAATAACTGCTGTTCACAAGATGGCGTGCGAAACGCGACGTCCCAAGTCCCAATGACTGACTCGGGAAACCACCGAATTTACTGCTCGGGGCGGGGGGGGGCTTAGCAACGGACGTTTTTCCACCGGGGAGAAATGGACGCGGCATTGGGGCACTTTAATTTCGTAATAGGGCACAAGTTTATGGGTAAGCATGATAAATATTGATGATCTAATTAACTCCGGAGTAGGGCTAGCGATTTTAGTCAAAGATATAATAATAGTGGATACGGCTTATCAATTTGTAGGGGATGTAATCACGAAGAAGCTCCATTGTCTCTATAGCATTAACTAGAGAGACGATAAAGCCTACTAGCTTTTTAATAGTGGTAGAGCCACGCTGCAGACGAATACTTTGTCAAGAATGCATAGTTATTAATGGAGTCGGGCGTTACCCTGCGGAAATCCATCACCATATGGACAGTCAAAAGTTTTACTTAGCTAAGATCCGCGACAAGCAAAACAATAACAGAAAATTAATAATGTGTGTTTTTTCCGTCGGGTTTAGTGGATTTATTTGGAACTTAAACCAAAAACTTACCGAAAATCGGCCATCAACTCTCCACCCACCAACCACTACATACAACACCAAACACACATTATCACTTTTCCATCTTGTAAACGACACGTGTTTCGCACCAACACGAGGCATCTTCAGGTATAGTAGACTCTACGGTAGATAACCGAAAAGTCAAAAGAAAAAGAAAAGACAAGAAAAAAAGAATGCATAGTATTTGTCTGTAGCACGAATGAGCCGGCTCGCCCGGGGATGTAGATACCACACTCCCGCAGGAAACCGGCGTCTGAGCGACGGTAAGCGGCCGAGTTCCCGAGGCCCTCACGCTCCCCTCTCCCTCTACCCCTCATCCTCTCATTCCCACTCCCATAATGATTTCCTTAAAGGACGGCAACGCTTTCGCACTGCCTATGCCGCTGCGGAAGTCTACGGGCGGCATTGATTGCTTCCCATCAGGTAACACGCCTGCTCGTTTGCCTTCTTATCCCATAAAAAAAATATAGAAGTGTGAGGTAGAGCGCCATCTTCTTCAAACAATTGTTCTCTCAATATTAACAGAGAAGAATCGGTAAGCGAGCGTGTATTGATTATTCGACTTAAAGATTCCCAACATACTTACTTCGCTTGCTCAGTGTCCCGAAGAGGGTCTTGTTGTCCGAAACAAAAGTCTTCCATCTGTCTCTGTCCTGCGCTAATTCCTGCCCATTGCTGGCTTAAAGGTCAGCATACACCCGATCTCTCCAACGATACATGGGTCTTCCAAATGGCCTTCGACCTTGGTCGACACAAATATTCACAATCCGCCCTCTACACGCTCCGATCCTCCCCCATTCGCTCAAGGTGACCGTGCCGACGAAATCGATGTCTTGATTTTGCCCATAATTCTTGACTAGTCCAGTAAGTCTTCGATTTTCCGTTATCCATGAGATGGATCATGGAGAAAGTTGCTTATATGTGGACAGTCAAAAGTTTTACTTAGCTAAGATCCGCGACAAGCAAACAATAACAGAAAATTAATAATGTGTGTTTTCCTGCTGGATGAAGTAGATTTATTTGGAACTTAAACCAAAAACTTACCGAAAAACGGCCAGCAACTCTCCACCCACCAACCACTATACACAACACCAAACACACATTACCACTTTTCCACCTTGTAAACGACACGTGTTTCGCCCCAACACGAGGTATCTTCAGGTATAGTAGACTCTACGGAAGACAACCGTAAGTCAGTCAGTGTTGTTTGCTTGTCGTGGATCTTAGCTAAGTAAAAGTTTTAACTGTCTACTACGTCTACGCCTGACTCCATTAATCAAGATGATTAGAGACAAAACATCCCTCGGCAATGTCAAAGAATCGTATGCAGAATCTTTACTCTGCCCGTTACTTACAAACGTATTCGGACCTTCCAGAGACCTCAGCCGCAATGAGCTCACAGCGATCAGCCGCCGCACCTTCCGGGGCCTCACGGCCCTCAAGAGCCTCCACCTCGACGGGAACCACCTCAAGTGCATCGACGACAAAGCCATGGAACCCCTCAAGAGCTTAGAAGTGTTGTAAGTAAAATTTTGTTTGTGGCATAGTTACACCTGACGGAATGTTCTATCATGGGGAGTGCTCCGAGGAATTGTTTGGAATAATTCCCGCCGCCGAATTCCACAACTGCACAACTCGCCGTAAAGAAAAATTTCATCCACGCACCACCAGTTTGTGGAACCGGCTACCCTCGGCAGTCTTTCCGAACCGATACGACATTGAAACCTTCAAAAAAAACAAGCCTATACATACTTAAAAGGCCGGCAACGCTTCCGCGACCTGTGGTGTCGCGGTTGTCCATGGGCGGCGTTGATTGCCTAGATATATATATATATATATATATATATATATATATATATATATATATATATATATATATATATATATATATATATATATATATATATATATATATATATATATATATATATATAAAACCGAAAAAAGGTTACAGTTTGCCCAATTTTCTAGGTTATTCTTATATGCCATATTTTTCGAACTGCATGGGATAGAGTTTTTTTCTGATTTTTCCCATGATGGTTACAATCAATCCTGTCACCCCGTTTCGGCTTGACGTTGAGTTCTGGGACACCCTGTGTATATGCAATCGACGCCGCCCATAGACATCCGCATCACCATTGCATCGCGGAAGCGTGAAGTCTTTCAGAAATGTGTGGGCTTGTTTTTTTAATGATGTAATGATACTTTTCCAGCACTTTGAACAGCAACAACCTGACATATCTATCCTTGGAGACTGTGTCCACGGCTCGCTTGCATACCTTACGGCTGACGGATAATCCCATCGTGTGCGATTGTCGCGTGTCCCGTCTGGTGGGCGCATTGCGTGTCGCCAGCATAGTCGGAGTGGGTGCCAGGTCAGAACAACATTTGGTCTAGCTATTTTTCTCTTTATTCTGTAGCATGCCTATTAATTTACACTTTCAGATTTTAATAAATACATATATATATATATATATATATATATATATATATATATATATATATATATATATATATATATATACACTTATAATTTATTAATTTTTTATTATTATTTATTATATAATTTTTTATTCTTTTTACATTGTACGGCAATAAACATACATATATATAATAAATAAATATATTTATAATATACTTTCAACAAACAGACACACCGCGCGAACATGATTAATTAGAATAGAATACAATAACTAAAAATAAATAAAATAAATCCTTAATAATATTATAATATACAAATGAATACACAAAACAAAAAGAAAATAATTTGATCTAACGCGTGTCATAAAACGGTTCTTGCTCTGCATATGCCGGGCGCTCTATTGGAGCACCCGGCGCTGGTTTTCAGCAAGAACCAACGTGGTCAGATCGCGGACCACAGTGACGACATTCATACTGACACACTCGTACATACACATACATCCATATATATATCTATTCATACTCATATACACAAAAACATAAATACACATACAGTACAATAGAATTAAAAACATAACATACCTGTCTTTGCCATGTCTTCAAAAGATGAGAAAAAATAAAACAAAAATGAGTGCGTGTGGTTTACCTCTGGAGGTGGAGAGTCATATCGTCTCGCCTATCTCCCGTAGGGGTAGGCAGATACCATAGATCTCCATCTTCTACGATTTCGGCGTACTATACTTGCTTCCTCCACACTCATCACTCTCTTCATGCAAGCACGCCGGTTAAGGGCACTCTTGACCTGGCCTTTCTTAAAAACTTCAGCAATTTAGTCAAGGTATGTTTTCCGTGGTCTTCTCCTACCGACCCTTCCATGCACATTCGCAACGTAAATTTCTTTTGCCAGTCGTCTTTCATCCGTCCTCTCTATGTGCCCAAACCATCTAAGCATCCCTTTCTCAACTTTTGTCACAACAACCTTCATTTACTCCACATCGCTCTCTTATATCTTCATTTCTTATTCTATCATTAAAAGTTACACCACACGTACTTCTTAATGCTCCCATTTAAACAGCATTCAGTCTGCTTACATGACCATACTGGTGCAACCCTATCTGTGGTATTTAGATTGTTACGATATATTTTTGTGATTAAACTAAAACAGCCTTATATTGTTTTTTATTTAATTAGTTTATATTATTAAAACGACCAAGTAGCTCAGTGGCGGGGCCCTCAGTCCGCGGAGTCAATGGTCGCGGGTTTGATTCCCGCATCCTAATATATATATATATATATATATATATATATATATATATATATATATATATATATATATATATATATATATATATATATATATATATATATATATATATATATATGGATTAAAAATATTTATTCCGAGTCTGGTAACCCCGCCAATCCGCATTGGACAAGCGTGGTGGGTGAACGTCCGTTCCTCCAGAAATGGAGAGGCCCGTGCTAAGCAGCGGGACGTATATATGAGTGTTAAAAAATATTAAATTAATTAAAAGCTGAAATACTTCTTTCCCAGGTGCCAAGCCCCGGCGACCCATCGGGGGGCTCTCCTCACGGACTTGGAAGCCCACGAACTTGTGTGTAGTGGTAAGATATACCTCCTTTTTCAACTCACACACAGGCCATTAATGTGTGTAGATAGAGCGATAGATTAATTTATTTCCTTCAACAGCTATATATATATATATATATATATATATATATATATATATATATATATATATATATATATATATATATATATATATATATATATTTATATATATATATATATATTCGACCGGCGGTGTTATATATAGCCCCGCACGCTGTAGTAAGGCGCCATAGTACCCGTGGGAGCCCGATCCCGGGACGGCCATGCATCCATTGGCACGGCCGACCGTGGATTGGCGGAGAGGAAGGGAAAAGGATAGAGAAGAATGGAAAGGGCAGAGAAAAGTAAAGATGGATTTAGAGAGGACAATAGGGATATGATACTACCGCAACGGAAGACGAGGAGTGATACGGTAGTAGCTCGGGAGGCCAGGGTCGCGTACCCGTGTACAAATACCATAACTACCAGACAGGCGGCTAGACAGAGATACTCCACACATATAAAACTGAAATTTAAATTTAACTATACTGCTGAATCTGACTGTAATAACTTGTTGTGACATGCATTCCAAATTTATGCAACACAAAGTGATAAATAAAGTTACTTGTCTTGAAGTCTTTATGGGAATTTTGTTAAAACCCAGGACCGGCCACAACGACCCAAGGGGAGTGTTCTGCGGAACCCCGCTGCCCACCACCATGCAGATGCACCGCTGAAGGCACCATGGACTGCCGCGAGAAGCTTCTATCTGAACTACCCTCCACCATACCCCACAGGACGACCGAAATGTAAGAGTATATGTATTTTTTTATATGAAACATCGTATCGTCACGTGGCTGTAAGCATACGGTAGAGACCGAGCCGTCGTCTCGATTCAGGCTACGCTCCCCTCCATTCGACTTTATATAGAATCACTTACACGTGGCCGTAAGCATACGGTAGAGACCGAGCCGTCGTCTCGATTCAGGCTACGCTCCCCTCCATTCGACTCTACATAGAATCACTTACACGTAGCCGTGAGCATACGGTAGAGACCGAGCCGTCGTCTCGATTCAGGCTACGCTCCCCTCCATTCGACTCTACATAGAATCACTTACACGTAGCCGTGAGCATACGGTAGAGACCGAGCCGTCGTCTCGATTCAGGCTACGCTCCCTTCCATTCGACTCTATATAGAATCACTTACACGTAGCCGTGAGTAAACGGTAGAGACCGAGCCGTCGTCTTGATTCAGGCTACGCTCCCCTCCATTCGACTTTATATAGAATCACTTACACGTGGCTGTAAGCATACGGTAGAGACCGAGCCGTCGTCTCGATTCAGGCTACGCTCCCCTCCATTCGACTCTACATAGAATCACTTACACGTAGCCGTGAGCATACGGTAGAGACCGAGCCGTCGTCTCGATTCAGGCTACGCTCCCCTCCATTCGACTCTACATAGAATCACTTACACGTAGCCGTGAGCATACGGTAGAGACCGAGCCGTCGTCTCGATACAGGCTACGCTCCCTTCCATTCGACTCTATATAGAATCACTTACACGTAGCCGTGAGTAAACGGTAGAGACCGAGCCGTCGTCTTGATTCAGGCTACGCTCCCCTCCATTCGACTTTATATAGAATCACTTACACGTGGCTGTAAGCATACGGTAGAGACCGAGCCGTCGTCTCGATTCAGGCTACGCTCCCCTCCATTCGACTCTATATAGAATCACTTACACGTAGCCGTGAGCATACGGTAGAGACCGAGCCGTCGTCTCGATTCAGGCTACGCTCCCCTCCATTCGACTCTATATAGAATCACTTACACGTAGCCGTGAGCATACGGTAGAGACCGAGCCGTCGTCTCGATTCAGGCTACGCTCCCTTCCATTCGACTCTATATAGAATCACTTACACGTGGCCGTGAGCATACGGTAGAGACCGAGCCGTTGTCTCGATTCAGGCTACGCTCCCCTCCATTCGACTCTATATAGAATCACTTACACGTAGCCGTGAGTAAACGGTAGAGACCGAGCCGTCGTCTTGATTCAGGCTACGCTCCCCTCCATTCGATTTTATATAGAATCACTTACACGTGGCTGTAAGCATACGGTAGAGACCGAGCCGTCGTCTCGATTCAGGCTACGCTCCCCTCCACTCGACTCTATACACAGTCGCTTACACGTGCCCGTGAGCATACGGTAGAGAAAGAGTCGTCGTCTCAATTCAGGCTACGCTACACTCCACTCGACTCTATGCACGAGTCGTAACTGTCATGTTTCACATTTACCAAGCGTCCTATGAGGTTTCTCTTTTTTTTTTTAAATAAAACGAAACGTAAAACATGGGATAGGACCGTGAGGCATCCTTTCATTATCATGGCAAATTTTCAATCGTCAATAAGATACTTTTTATTCACCCACTCAAGTTCAAATATATTTTTTTTCAATTTGTATCGGATGACACTTGATGTTAATACAGTATTCTCAAATATTAATTCATTAATCAAATTTATATGGACAGTCAAAAGGTTTTTACTCAGCTAAGATCCGCGACAAGCAAAACAATAACAGAAAATTAATAATGTGTGTCTTTCCGTTGGGTTAAGTGGATTTATTTGGAACTTAAACCAAAAAAACTTATCGAAAATCGGCCATCAACTCTCCATCCACCATTTAAAATAAGACTATATGAATGTTACTGATCGAGTCAAGCGTTACTTTGCGGAAATCCATCACTATATGGACAGTGAAAAGTTTTACTTAGCTAAGATCCGCGACAAGCAAACAATAAAAGAAAATTAATACATTATTAATTTGTAAATTGTAAATTGTTTTCCTGCTGGATGAAGTGGATTTATTTGGAACAACTCTCCACCCACCAACCACTATACACAACGCCAAACACACATTATCACTTTCCCATCTTGTAAACGACACGTGTTTCGCCCCAACACGAGGCATCTTCAGGTATAGTAGACTACGGAAGTCTTTACTTCCGTAGAGGACGGGCATTTCGGTTGTTGTTTTTTGAAGGTTCCAATGTCTTATTTATTTATTCTTGATATACGATTTTTGGACACCATAGGTATTATGGAAGCGTTGAGAGCCTTTAAAGTATATCTAGGCTTTTTTTTAAGGTTCTAATGTCATTTTTAAGGTTTCACATAATGCTGGTGCATAAAAACTAGTTTCGGTACTGTATCGTCACTCTTCCAGACGGTGGGGACGAAGATTTCTTAAACGCAACGTCTAACAGCGTTTGATCTCTTTCTAGCCGCCTAGAACAGAACGAGATAACGGAAGTCGGCGCCGGCGCTTTCGTGATGGTCAAACGAGTTGCCCGTATCGACCTCTCCAACAACAAGATTGTGAAGATCGCTGCCGACGCTTTCAACGGTCTGACACACCTCACCTCGTTGTAAGTAGGATCAAGAATTTTCCCGCCAACTTACATCAGCGACGTTGTACTTCTCTTTTCTTTGATGGCATTTATTTATATAACTATTATGCCAGTGTCAAGCAATAGTATATAATATATATATATATATATATATATATATATATATATATATATATATATATATATATATATATATATATATATATATATATATATACATAATTTTCTCTTAATAACAATATTATTAATATAAAAAAAAATTTATTAATCCTTCGTGGCGGGATAAACCAAGCACACGAAGGATTATGCTTCCAAGGAAAGGAACCTTCTCACGATCCTAGCCGTGCACAATATGGCTGCTTTTTGAATTTTTAATTTAACCCACTTACCTAAACCTAGACCACTATGGGTACAATGACAGTTGAATCAACGTGCCACATCGCGGAAATGTCATGCGCGAGGTCTATGTATTTTATTTGTTTATCTTTTTCCGCTTTAATGAGATTCTCGTCATGCGGAACACTAATATCCACTATCATTGCCTCGCGTGTAGTTCGATCCACTATCACAATATCAGGCTTATAAGCAACAATGTGCCAGTCCGTGATAATGGATCGATCCCAGTATAATGTTGCACGACTGTTTTCGAGAACTGACTGTGGATCGTATTTATAATAAGGCACCTCCTGCTCGCATAGGTCGTATTTAATGGCAAGCTGCTGATATATATATATATATATATATATATATATATATATATATATATATATATATATATATATATATATATATATATATATATATATATATATTGTGTGTGTGTAATATATAACTATTAAGCCAGTGTCAAGTAAAATACAACAATATCCAATCTCTTGAAATGTTCCAAGTCAGCTTATCACGTTACGTCTTGATAAAATGGTGACCATTTCTACCAAAACCTTCTATGGACTTTTTCAGTCGACTTAAAAATTCACGATACACGCATTTATTTCATATCGCTTCATTTATACGCCTTAATCGAACTATATTGCATAATACACCACCACAATTAAACAATATAACTGATAATAATATAAGGTTATGTAAATGAAATAAAGACACAACGTCACTGATGTAAGTTGGCGGGAAAAGTCGTTGTGTTTTTGATTCGTTTGTAAATTTTGTTATCATCAGTTATAATGATTCGTGGCATTTTGTACAATATAGTTCGATTAAGGTGTATAAGTGAAGTGATAAGAAATAAATGCGTGTATCGTAACTTTTTGAGTTGACTGAAAAGTCCATAGAAGGTTTTGGTAGAATAGCCGCCATTTTATCAAGACGTATTGTGACAATTTGAATTAATGTTTCAAAATACTTGATTATTATTTTACTTGACACTGGCAAAATTTCTTCTTCTAAGAGTGCCTCTCCGACTTGCGAAGGTTGGCAGCCAATTCTGCACAACTCTTCGCGAGGTGCAGCAGTTCTGGAGCACTCGCTATGCCGGTCCACTCCCTAATATTACGTAGCCAAGACTTTCTTTTTCGACCAACTTGTCTTTTGCCTGCGATTTTTCCCATCATAATCGGTTGCAGCAACTTGTACCTGTCATGTCTCATGATAAGACCCAGGTAAGCAACTTTTCTACCTTTGACGGTCTGCAAAAGTTCACGTTTTTATCATAACTGGCATAATTGTTTTATGTAATAGCCCATCAAAGAAAAGAAGAAGTTGCATTTCAAAAGTTTTATAGTATACAAACATGCCGCGGTACAATGATTGAGATTCACTGTTTTAGACCAGGTTTAGACAACTTTCGAATAAGGTACTGTTTTAACCAATCTACCGCGTTATGGGGGGGGGGTTAGTGTATACAAACGCGTATACAAACATCGCCTTATTCAATCAGTAACTTTTCTTTATTATTTTACAGAGTCCTATACGGAAATAAGATAAAGGATCTCCCTGCTGGAATATTTCACGGATTAATCACCTTGCAGCTGCTGTAAGTATCCTTTTGGTAGCCATCCATAACTTAGGTTTTTTTTTATGGGATAGGAAGGCAAACGAGTAGGCGTATCACCTGATGGAAAGCAATCAACGCCGCACATAGATATCCGCAGTGCCATAGGCAGTGCAGAAGCGAAGCCTTTAAGGAAAATGGTATTATGGGAGTGTGAGGGATAGGGGAGGGAAGAGTGTTGAGTATCCGGAACTCAGACTCTTCCATCCACATTCGCAACGTAAATTTCGTAAAAAAATCGTAAATTTATAGGGTACTCAATACTTTTGGCCAATGCTGTATATGGGCTGTTAAAAAAATACTAACTTTTAAGTTTTAGCGAAAATGCCGTCATACCTCACTACAGTTACCGAATTTTCTTCTGTTTCAGATTATTAAACTCCAACGAGATATCCTGCATCAGGAAGGACACGTTCAGAGACCTGAACAGCTTGAAGCTGTTGTAAGCATTTACTATAAATATTATACTTTTCCTAGCTAGGTGTTTCTTAGATTTCCTATTAAATCCGGATCGAAGGACCAATGTGTCAACAATTTTAGATGAAGTTGGATGGATGGTTTGTTGGCAGGCCCGTGCTTTCCTAGGTCATTATTCAAATTTAAAAAAAAAGTAATTTTATCCATTTTTTACTGTTCCTTTTTTATTTGTCATGTCTTTCCCAGAGATGATATACCACAAACATTAAGTCTTGAAGTTTTTCCGGATATTTCCTTATCGAATGGAACGATTTTCTTTCGATACGTTACTTCGAGGCTTCGAGACTTCACTTCAGCTGGTGATTTGCTTAATGCTCCATCGCCATTCTCCTCATGATGAAGACGTTCGTCTCATGCATAGATTGCGAGACAATGTATATTCAAATTATATTTAGGAAGCAGACAAGTCATTTTCATTTTTAATATACAATAAACAATAGTTTCCATTGGGGTTTGATACTGTGGTACAATTCACGAATTTGGTACAATTCATTGAATCTTACATTTGAGTTTATATATAACTAGCTTTTGGCCGCGTCTTCGCTCGCGTGGAATTTGGTCTGCCACATTAAATTTCGTGACAGATTATTTTAAATAAATATATTTTTTTATGGTTTACAATTTTGGTCATAGTGGCTTCCACATAAAAGGTATAGATAATAAGATATATGCTGTCGCGGACTTTTGTTTACAACTATTCAAGACAAACAATCCTACGCTACATCATCTTTGTATAACTACAATGGTTTAGGCAGCGTACGCCAAGATATCTCTCAGAAGCCAGATTTTTTTCCGACTTAATTGACATGTATCGTTATATTACGACCAAAAAAATTACATAAAATCATTACAAATTGTAGCCTATATATTATACCGATTTATAACCTATATTACTGTAAAGTTTCATCCAAATCCGTCCAGTAGTTTTTTCGTGAAAGAGTAACAAACATTAATCCATACTCACAAACTTTCGCATTTATTATATTAGTAAGATATCTGACCTGTTTGCTTGAACTTTTTATTAATATTGTATCCGTTTCTTCTGAACTATTTAGAATAATGTATAATGTAGCTCCTGTTGATGGTCAATCATTTTTTTTAATGGGATAGGAAGGCAAACGAGCAGGCGTGTCACCTGATGGAAAGCAATCAACGCCGCCCATAGACATCGTGCGGAAGCGTTGCCGGCTTTTAAGGAAAGTCATTATGGCAGAAGGGGAGGAGAGGAGAGGGCCTTGGGCCTCCGGAACTCAACCGCTCACCGGACAAAGCGCGGTAGCTAAGCTACCACGCCACTGAAACACCGGTTTTCTGCGGGAGTGTGGTACTTCCCCGGGTGAGCCGGCCCATTCATGCTACAGACAAATAATATGCCATTCTTGACACAGTATTTGTCTGCAGCGTGGCTCTACCACTTCTTAAAATAAAAAAAAAATGTGTAGGCTGGTTTTCGTAGGTTCCAATGTCGTGTCAGTTGGATAATATCAGTGAAGGTAGCTGATTTATTGAATAGTTGTTTTACCATGATCTATTAAGGAATAATTTCGTAATTACGTGTTTCAGGTCCCTCTACGACAACAATATAAGGTCCCTGCCGAACGGCACCTTCGACTCTTTGACTGGAATCCAAACCTTGTAAGTAGCGTTATAAAATTTCTTTTTAGTTGTGTAGCTACACACTACAGAATGCTATACTTCGGGAACAAACTCTCGGAACGCGCTTTGATACTGCGCATTCGTAGAACGCGCTTTGATACTCCGCATTCGCGGAACGCGCTTTGATACTCCGCATTCGCGGAACGCGCTTTGATACTCCACATTCGCGGAACGCGCTTTGTCAGGCGCCGCGTCTCCCGCACCCCGTATTCTTCTCTCTATAGGTCCGCTTTTGTAACCAAAAGAAGAGTATTAATCCAGACTCTTGTTGCATCACTTCTCAGTTAAGATACTACCTCTTACAGTTGTTTTTGTAATATAATGAGTAATAAAAACGCTTCGTGTGTCACTCAAAAACTATTTTTGCCGCGAAACGGTAGTTTCTATGACAGAAACCCTAAAAATACAAGAGTTTCCTTTTTAATCCAAATGTGATCATATCACTTCCAAGTCACGTGACGGCGAACGCCCCATCAAAGTGCGTTACGTCACTTGATCACAAACCACGTGACAGGTATTTGCGTTTTTGCGGTTAAAGTATGAGATGTATCTTTACCTAGCCACTTGACCGGTAGTTATGGTATTGGTACACGGGTACGCGACCCCGGCCTCCTGAGCTACTACCGTATCATTCGTCGTCTTCCGTTACGCTAGTATCATATCCCTATCGTCCTCTCTAAATCCATCCTTCCTTTCCCCTGCCGTTTCCTTTCTTCTCTATCCTTTTACCTTCCTCTCCGCCGTGCCAATGGGTGCGTGGCTGGGGCAATCTTAGTTGCAAGTGTGCCGACCGTCCCGGGATCGAGCTTCCATGGGTACTATAGTGCTTTACCTCAGCATGCGAGGCTCTGCTGTGTCTGACATCCAACCTCCCTTGCAGCTTGTACAATTTACTATGACGAATTAAAAAAAACCTAATTTGTTAAAAAATGACGGCGCTGTGGTTCGCCATTCGTCACGACCTGATTCCCACGAGGGCGAGAAGCGACTAACGGAGAGCCGTTTCGCTACGATGAATGTGAGAGCAAGGATGGGTGAAAAGATGGAGGAAGCAAGGAAGGTGTGCCGGGATCTTAGGGGATGTAGATCTCTAGTCTCTGCCTACCCCTATGGGAAACAGGCGTGACGATATGTATGTATGAACAAGTAACCCATGAAATGATACTCTTTGCAGGCATTTAGGCAGAAACCCATTCATGTGTGACTGTTCCTTACGCTGGCTGTCAGTATACCTGCGTAAGAATCCCATAGAGACCTCTGGCGCTAAGTGTGACTCCCCCAAACGTTTGGCGAGGAAAAGGATCGACGCTTTGCGGGAAGAGAACTTCAAATGCAAGGGTGAGTTTCTTCTTCATATGCGAATAGACGTGTCGCCTGATGGAAAGCAGTCAACGCCGCCCACAGTCATCCGCAGTTTTTTTTTATGGGATAGGAGGGCAAACGAGCAAGCGTGTCGTCTGATGGAAAGCAAGCAACGCCGCCCATGGACAACCGCGACACCGCAGGAGTCGCGGAAGCGTTGCCGGCCTTTTAGGTATGGCTTGTTTTTTGAAAGTTCCAATGTCGTAACAGTTCAGAAAGACTGCCGAGGGTAGCTGATTTCACAAACTGGTGGTGCGTGGAAAGAAGTTACGGGAAAAACGCACTGATGTAGATCGCCACTCATCCAGATGGTGAGGATGAAATTTTTCTTTACGGCGAGTTGTGCGGTTGTGGAATTCGGCGGCGGGAATTATTCCAAACAATTCCTCGGAGCACTCCCCGTGATAGAAGCGGTAAAAAATACTGAGAGATGATACATCTCTCCGTAGCGCTAGAGAATCAAGCCGATCGGTGAGATCTTGGTCATCAACGATTCGGATCGCACGACTTTGAATGCGATCAAATGGAAGAAGCTTTGCCCGCCTTTAAGAAAAGTGTCATTATGGGATCGGGAAGGAACATAAGTAGATTTATCACCGTTACCTCGCTTGATAGCGACCACGGTTGTCAACATTTTGGCCCAACTTTGATTTCTGGCAACAATCAATGTCCGAGACAATTTTCTCGATATCAGTAATATCTAATATTTTTTAATAATTATAAATATTGCATGGAAATTACTTTTTATATAATAGGAGCGTTCCACCGGAGTTTATCTTACTCCGGTGGAATGCTTTTTCTCCTCCGCTCGAACGCTTCTTTTGTTGACTTATTAACGAAATATTGGTCAATAGATGGCGTTGTTATATAAATATATGAAAGCGCCATCTGTTAACTGAATGTCAACTATAAATTCTGTCTACATTACTTCCAGCCGGCGAGGATGGATCCGAAGTCTCGGAAGTGGATGGCCTGTGTGGCGCTAGCAGCGTGTGCCCAGCGGCCTGCGCGTGCGACAGAGCGACGCGGGGAGTTCGCGTGGCGTGTGCGAGAGCGGGACAGACTGAGGTGCCGCGGGATCTACCTCTAAACACACACGCTCTGTACGTGTAATTTTATTTTAAGTTATTAACAACAAAATCAGGTGCGATTTAGTCACAGATTACTAATACGAACGATGACATGTTTCGCCACCCGTCACGTCCTACGATGTTTCGCTACGATGAATGTGAGAGGAGGAATGGATGAAAGGATGGATGAGTGTGGAGGAGGCGGCAGGGTGTGCCGGGATCGTAGCGGATGGAGCTCTGTAGTCTCTGCCAACTCTTGAGGGGAATAGGCGTGAATATATAAAAAAAATAAAAAAATACTACTACGAACTGGGCAAATTTCGAACGATTTATTACCTGTTGTGTTTTTTCAATTCTTACTATAGTTCAAATCAATCAATCAATCGGGGACATCTACACCGGGTGTATACGGGGGTGTAGAAGCGAACCTCGGAAGGCGACCGCCTACCGTTCTTTGCGCCGCCGTTTCCAGCGGCTTTTAGGCCTCGTGTATCTGGTCAACCCCCTCATCTTCGAACCCGATGATCAGGATAGGGCCGAACAGTTTGCGCATAGCCGTGTTAAAGTCCACGCCGGACTCCATCACGGAGGCAACCTCATCGAGCCAACTGCCAAGCATACGAGCGTTCTCTCCGTATTGGGTCATCATCAGCAGCCTGCGGCAGTCCACTGCTGGACATAGGCCTTCCCCATGGAGCGCCACCTAACCCGATCTTCGGTTACACGCATCCAATTTCTGCCAGCCGCCCTGCGCAGATTGTCGCACCATCTAGCCGGGGGGCGTCCCACACTACGTTTACCGAGACGCGGTCTCCACTCCAGCACTCGTTTCCTCCAACGATTGTCGGATCTCCGACAAACGTGACCAGCCCATTGCCACTTTAGTTTGCTAATTCGAAAGGCTATGTCGGTGAATTTAGTTCTCCGTATTGGGTAATCGCTGCTGTTCCATACTGGGCGAGCGTGGTGGGGTTCACACGCTAGACACGATGGATGAGTGTGAGGGAAGCGGGGGGGTGCCGGAATCGTAGCAGATAGAGATCTCTGCCAACCCCTACAGGAGAAAGGCGTGAAGATATGTATGTGTATAATGTAAATTTTCTTATTTCAGTCTTATGCCGGACAACAATCTCCGTAAAATAGTTTCGGACGGTCTCTTTGGACGGCTGCCGGATTTGACCAAACTGGACTTCAGTAACAATGGTAAATATACTTAGCTATGCGGTTAACAGTATGAATACGTCCTATTTAATACCATGTATACAGTTTCATCCTCTCCATCTAGATCAATGGCGATCCAGTACCGTCTGTTTATCCAGAAACTTCTTTGCGCGCACAACTACTCTGTTCAATCAGCTTCCCAGCGGTGTTTTCGAATCGATACGACATTGAATCCTTCAAAAAACATGCCTGCATATTTTTCCAATGTCGGAAACGTTTCCGCGATGTATATGGCATTGTGGATGCCTATGGACGTCTTCGATTGCTTTCTATCAGGTGACGAACGAGCAGGCGTGTCACCCAATCCAAATCCAAAAGCAATCGACGCCGCCCACAGACCGCAGTGCCATAGGCAATGCAGAAGCGTTGCCCGCCTTTAACGATAGTGTCTTTATGGGAGGGGGGAGTGGTAGTTGGGTCTTTAGAACTCAACCGCTCACCGCACGAAGCGCGGTAGCTAAGCTACCACTCAGACGCCGGTTTTCTGCGGTAGTGTGGTACTTCCCCGTGCGAGCCGGCCCATTCATGCTACAGACAATGTACATTTTTAGACAACAACAGTTTGTATAATTATTAATGGAGTCAGGCGTTACCTTGCGGAAATCCATCACTATATGGACAGTCAAAAGTTTTACTTAGCTAAGATCCGCGACAAGCAAAACAATAACAGAAAATTAATAATGTGTGCTTTTCCGTTGGGTTTAGTGGATTTATTTGGAACTTAAACCAAAGACTCTACGGAAGACAACCGAAAAGTGAAAGACTTTTCGGTTGTCTTCCGTAGAGTCTACTATACCTGAAGATGCCTCGTGTTGGGGCGAAACACGTGTCGTGTACAAGATGGAAAAGTGATAGTGTGTGTTTGGCGTTGTGTATAGTGGTTGGTGGCCGATTTTCGGTAAGTTTTTGGTTTAAGTTCCAAATAAATCCACTAAACCCAACGGAAAAGCATACATTATTAATTTTCTGTTATTGTTTTGCTTGTCGCGGATCTTAGCTAAGTAAAACTTTTGACTGTCCATATAGTTTGTATAATATTTTTTTTTTAATAATAAATGAAAAATATCTGATATGCCGCGGATTTATATATTATATATTTTAATAAATAAATCTCTAACGAATCTAGCTACTGCCGCTCGTTCTCTGCATTTCACCTCTCTTCCACATCCTCAGGTATAACAGAGATAGAGGACAACGCGTTCGACGGTGCTGCCAACATGCTAGAGCTACTTCTGGACGGCAACCAGCTCACCACAGTCACCGACAAGATGTTCTTCGGTCTCTACAGCCTCACCACGTTGTAAGTAATGATCGACAGTTTAATTTCTTTCCATTAACCGAAAGATTAACTGGCAGTTAAGTGTACTATAAACTGTACATACTACTAATATTATAAATGCGAAAGTTTGTGAGTATGGATGTATGTCTGTTACTCTTTCACGAAAAATCTACTGGACGGATTTGGATGACACTTTACAGTAATATAGGTTATACATCGGAATAACATATAGGCTACAATTTGTAATGATTTTATGTAATTTTGGTCGTAATATAACTATACATGTCAATTAAATCGGAAAAAGATCTGGCCTCTGAGAGCTATCTTGGCGTACGCTGCCTAAACCATTGGAGTTACACAAAGATGATGTACCGTAGGATTGTTTGTCTTGAATAGTTCTAGATAAAAGTCCACGACAGCATTTATGTGGAAGCCACTATGACCAAAATTGTAAACAATAAATTAAGTAAAAAAATATATATTTTTTTAAAATGTGTCACGAAACTTAATGTGGCAGACCAAATTTCAAGCGAGCGAAACAGCGGGCAAAAGCTAGTTATAAATAAATAAATAGCGTATTGAAAAACTTGAATTCTTCTTCCATATACCTACCAATTGACGAGATTATAGCCTAAAGTTAGGTGTACAAAGGTTAAATTGTAAATTGTACATTAAGAATAAATAAATAAATAAATAGCGTATTAAAAAACTTGAATTTTTCCAAGTGACGAGATTATTATATATTTCCTTAAGACTAATCTCCATTTCACCATCAACAAAAGCTTATGGCGATAATGAGAACATATATCTCCTTTAAGACTCGCCACCTAGTCCAAAATTCGTTAACAAGGCGTCCCACACTATGTTAGCCGAGACGCGGTCTCCACTCCAGCACTCGTCTGCTCCAGCGATTGTCGGATCTCCGACAAACGTGACAAGTACATAGCTACTCCATTTTGCTCGGTGACCGTGGTTCATAATGAGCTGATGTTAATCTACTACAACTCGTTTCCAGGTCGATAGCGAACAACAAGGTCACCTGCATCACACCTGGAGCGTTCGATCACCTTACCACGTTAACAACGCTGTAAGTCGCTTTGTTATCAGTATTCTTCTTCTCTCTTCTTTCTCTTTACCTAGCCGCCTGTGCGGTAGTTATGGTATTAGTACACGGCTACGCGACCCCGGCCTCCCGAGCTACCACCGTATCACTCCTCGTCTTCCGTTGCGGTAGTATCATATCCCTATTATCCTGTCTAAATACATCTATCCTTTACCCTGCCCTTCCCTTTCTTCTCTATCCTTTTCCCTTCGTTTTCGGCAATCCACGGTCTGCCGTGCCAATGGATGCGTGGCTAGGGGCGAGCTTAGTCGCAAGCGTGCCGATCGTCCCGGGATCGGGCTCTCGGGTACTATAGTGCCTTACCTCAGCGTGCAGAACTCTGCTGGGGCTGAGCTCCATCCTACCTTCCGGCTCGTTGGATTCACTATGACTATGACGAATTTAAATAAAACTAGTTTGTTAAAATATGACGGCGACGTGGTTCGCCACCCACCACGACCTGATTCTCACGAGGGTGAGAAGCGGCCAACGTAGAGCCGTTTCGCTACGAGGACGTGGTGGGTGAAGAACCACGTTGCCGTCATTTTTAAGGAATTAGATAATGCAGGTTATATGTATGTATATATAATACTGCTGGATACGATTCTCTCCATTTCTAGAGTAATAAAACCACACCAAGCTTGATACAGAGTACCAATGCAGATAAGTGATGCTCCCAGATTTAGAATAGATACATATATAGGTTGTGATGCCATATTCATAATTTACCAACTTTTTCCCCTCCAGCACGCTATCTGGCAACCCTTTGCAATGCAATTGTCACTTAGCGTGGCTAGTGGGGTGGCTGCGCTCCCGCCACCTGGCGCCTGCAGCCACCTGCGCCGCACCAGACGAGCTGCGCAATGCCAACCTGCACCACCTGGAGCAAGCCGATTTTAAATGTACACGTGAGTAGTTCTACACACTTATAACAAACATAATATCTCTGTCTAGCCACCTGTCAGGTAGTTATGGTATTGGTACACGGGTACGCGACCCCGGCCTCCCGAGCTACTGCCGCATCACTCCTCGTCTTCCGTTTTTTCCCTTTCTTCTCCATCAGTTTCCCTTTCTCTTCTCCAATCCACGGTCTGCTGTACCAAAGGATGCGTGGCTAAGGGCGAGCTTAGTCGCAAGCGTGCCGTCCGTCCCGGGATCGGGCTCCCCCGGGTACTATGGTGCCTTACCTCAGCGTGCGGGGCTCTGCTGGGGCTGACCTCCATCCTCCCTTGCGGCTCGTGGGATTCACTATGACGTATCTTAATATACCTAATTCGTTAAAAAATGACGGCGACGTGGTTCGCCACCCGTCACGTCCCGATTCCCACGAGGGCGAAAAGCGACGAACGGAGAGCCGTTTCGCTGCGATGAATATGAGAGGAAAAATGGACGAAATGATGGATGAGTGTGAAGGAAGCAAGGAAGGTGTGTCGGGATCGTAGCGGATGGAGATCTGCGGTCTCTGCCTAACCCTACAGGGAGACAGGCGTGACTATATGTATTTATGTGTATGACGAATAAGTATCTTAACATTCGTTTTTTCAATCCTGAAGATCATGATCCGCAATAATCACCTCTTATTGTGGTGGTAGTGGTAGATGGTAGAATTTGAAGTTTTTTTTCTGTACACGAGAGCTCCCTTGCCTTGTAACCGCCAAATAAAACACACGTCTGCTCGAAACGACTCTTCATTCAAAAGTCTTACTTAGCTAAGATCCGCGACAAGCAAAACAATAACAGAAAATTAAGAATGTCTGTTTTTCTGCTGGATGAAGTGGATTTATTTGGAACTTAAACCAAACACTTACCGAAAATCGACCATCAACTCTCCACCCACCAACCACTATACACAACACCAAACACACACTACCACTTTTCCATCTTGTAAACGACACGTGTTTCGCCCCAACACGAGGCATCTTCAGGTATAGTAGACTCTACGGACAACCGTTAATTCACTTCAGTCACTTAAAGGTTGTCTTCCGTAGAGTCAATTATACTGGTTAGTGGGTGGAGAATTGATGGCAATTTTCGGTAACTTCCAAATAAATCCACTTCATCCAGCAGAAAAACACACATTATTAATTTTCTGTTATTGTTTCGCTTGTCGCGGATCTTAGCTAAGTAAAACTTTTGACTGTCCACATAGTGATGGATTTCCGCAAAGGAACGCCTGAATCCATTAATAAGACTCTTCATTTCTCCCGTCTGTATTCCGATTTTTGTACTATGGTTTATCTCTCAGCTGAGGACAAGGGCTGCCTACCACCAGAGTACTGCCCGGCGCTGTGCAGCTGCACGGGGACGGTGGTGAGGTGCCCGCGCGCTCAGCTCACCAGCCTACCACCCAATATACCACGCCAGACCACCGAGCTGTGAGTCAATAATTCACCAACTCAAACTAACTTCTACATATATTTATAAGCATTTGCTCGCGGCTACGCTCGCGTGAAATTTCGTCTGCCACATTAACTTTCGTGACAGATCATTTTAAATAAATATATATATATTTTTTTAACTTAATTCATGGTTCACAATTTTGGTCATAGTGGCTTCCACATAAAAGGTAGATATATGCTGTCGCGGACTTTTATTTAGAACTATTCAAGACAAACAATCCTACGTTACATCATCTTTGTGTAACTCCAATGGTTTAGGCAGCGTACGCCAAGATATATGTAGCTATCAGAGGCAAGATTGTTTTCCGACTTAATTGACATGTATCGTTATATTACGACCAAAATTACATAAAATCATTACAAATTGTAGCCTATATGTTATTCCGATGTATTATCCGACCTATATTACTATAAAGTTTCATCCAAATCCGTCCAGTAGTTTTTTCTTAGCAAAACTCGAGAACGGTTGGACCGATTTGGCTAATTTTGATTTTGAATTATTGTTTGAAATCCATGGAAGGTTTAAAAAGTGAGTAAATTTGATAAAAATATTAGGAATATAGTAAAAGCAACAAATTCGTTTTCCCTTAGAAACTATTCCTACCTGTCAAATATTTGATGTTCGTCCCGTCGTTCAGAATTAAATTTATATTAAATTCAAAAGTCTTTCAGAAATCAAATTAAATTCAAAAGATAAGTTTCTTTTTCATTTCTTTTGTTTTGAATTTTGGTTTTTTTTTGTTGATTACGATTTCTTTTCGTTTCTGTTAAGTTTTATCGTTCAGCTTTTTTATGTATTGATTCTGAGGCGGTACGAAGTTTGCCGGGTCAGCTAGTATATAAATGAAAATAAACCGCCAAAATGTACGTACGCGAAAAACTTTAGAACGACCGCACCGAATTAGGTATTTTTTTTATTGTGTTTGCTATTATCGGGACGAGGTTTGTATAAAAGATGATTTTTAATAAATTCTACGGAAAGACGTAAAAAAAGAACATTTTTTCTCTTCTCCATCACTATATGGACAGTCATAAGTTTTACTTAGCTAAGATCCGCGACGAGCAAAACAATAACAGAAAATTAATAATGTGTGTCTTTCCGTTAAGTTTAGTGGATTTATTTGGAACTTAAACCAAAAACTTACCGAAAATCGGCCATCAACTCTCCACCCACCAACCACTATACACAACGCCAAACACACACTATCACTTTTTCATCTTGTAAACGACCCGTGTTTCGCCCCAACACGAGGCATCTTCAGGTATAGTAGACTCTACGGAAGAGAACCAAAAAATACGGAAGACAAACGGAAAGACATACATTATTAATTTTCTGTTATTGTTTCGCTTGTCGCGGATCTTAGCTAAGTAAAACTTTTGACTGTCCACATAGTGATGGATTTCCGCAAAGTAACGCCTGACTTCATTAATAATCTTCTCCATCATTTTAAATCGCAATATAACTAATAGATGGCGCCACTAGTATGATTAACTTGTTACATGTTTTATTGTTAAGTAACATAGCCTTATACTTTTAAATGTAATGCCACTTTTAAGACACTTTAGTGGAGAAGGTATATTGAGCTCCAGATGGTGATGATATTATTGTCTTCAGTTACTTGGAGTCGAACGAGATAACGAGCATCGAACCAGAGCACATCCGCCACCTGACCCAGCTGACTCGCCTCGATCTCTCCAACAACAAGGTCGCCGTGTTGTACAACAATACCTTCTCCGGCCTCACCAAGTTGTCGACGCTCATCGTTAGCTACAACAGACTTCGATGCGTACAGGTCTCGACTAATTTTTAATATTTTTCATTTATTAATATTACATACATACATACATATAGTCACGCCTGTCTCCCGTATGGTTAGGCAGAGACCACAGATCTTCATCCGCTACGATTCCGGCACACCTATCTTGCTTACTTCATTCACACTCATCCATCCTTCCTCTCACATTCATAGTAGCGAAGCGGTTCTCCGTTCGTCGCTTCTCGCCCTCGTGGGAATCAGGACGTGACGGGTGGCGAACCACGTCGCCGTCATTTTCATATAATAAACGGGCACATCCACACCCCTCCTAGATGAAGAACAGATGCAGCGGTGGGCGACGGTCGGCAGTTGACACAAAACACACCACCCACACTACACACACACACACACGCACTATTTGAACACACGTACCCACTATATTTGGGGCATATCGTGAGACATGACAGGTACAAGTTGTTGCAACTGATCATGATGGGATAAATCGCAGACAAACGACAAGTTGGTCGAAAAATCTTGGCTTCATAATATCAGGGAGTGGACCGGGATAGCGAGTGCCCCAGAACCTCGCGAAGGAGGAGGAGAGTTGTGCTGAATTGGCTGCCAACCTTCGCAAGTCGGAGAGGTACTCTTGGAAGAAGACCAACTATACATACACCCACACTTCATCTCGACGGTAAACGGAAAAACTTAATTTAAGTTTGTGTATGTCATCATGGGAGGTTTGGGGAGTGTTTGGGCCTCCGGAACTCAACCGATCACCGGACGAACCGTAGTAGTTTTCTGCGGGAATGTGCTACTTCCCCCGGCGAGCCCGCCCATTCATGCTACACACAAATAATATGCCATTATTGACAAAATATTCGTCTACAGCGTGGCTCTACCACAGAAAACGTTCACAAAGCTTTGAGCACTTAAGTGATGGATGGATAGAACAACTGCATTTTAGTCCCTTGGATGCCGGAAAAGTCCACTGAAGAAATATAAACGAACTGATTTCTAATAATTAACGTTAAAATATCAGATATATAATACCAAATTTAATCCAAATCTGATATTTTGCAATGTTACAAATTATATATATATATATATAATTTATAACATTGCAAAATATCTTCTTGTCTTATTTAAATCTGCAGTGTAACATTATAACATCTCTTATTTAAATCTGCAATGTACTATTGTAACCTCTCTTATTTAAATCTGCAATGTACCATTGTAACCTCTCTTATTTAAATCTGCAATGTAGCATTATAACCTCTCTTACTTAAATCTGCAATGTAGCATTATAACCTCTCTTATTTAAATCTGCATTGTAACATTATAACGTATCTTACTTAAATCTGCAATGTAGCATTATAACCTCTCTTATTTAAATCTGCAATGTAACATTATAACGTCTCTTACTTAAATCTGCAATGTATCATTGTAACCTCTCTTATTTAAATCTGCAATGTAACATTATAACGTCTCTTACTTAAATCTGCAATGTATCATTGTAATCTCTCTTATTTAAATCTGAAATGTAACATTGTAACCTGTTTTATTTAAATCTGCAATGTAACATTATAACCTCTCATTTTTTATTTTACAGCGTGACGCACTGAAAGGACTGACGCAGCTTCGCGTCCTCTCCCTCCACGGGAACAACATCTCCATGCTGGCTGACGGAGTGTTCAGAGACCTTGAATCGATATCACATGTGTGAGTATTTCATCGCTGACTCTATATTTTTGTGGGCGTTCGAAGGTTTAACAACTCCTACAGCGGGTTAAGCTCTTTCGATCTCACGTGACAGTTCTTCGGTCGCTCCATCTATACTATGGTTACTCCATCCTCCATACAGCTCAGATTTAGCTCCATGCGATTTCTTTTTATTTCCCACGAAGTGTGGGTGAAAATTTAATACCGCAGACGAGGTCGTCAAAGAATTTCGGCGGTGATTTTTGGACGACTAGCTAAAGACGTTTTTTAATATTTCGACAGCTGGTTCACCCGAATGCATAAATGCATACAGGTCGAAGGGGAGTATTTTGAAAAAGCTATAAGTAAACAGTTTTTTTATTATTCGTTTTATTTTTCATTTCACTAACAATTTTTCGTACAACCTACTTAACATATTGGTGATATTCTGAATATTTTTAGTCAAATCAAATTTTACTCATAAAGGTTATTGCTGAAAACCAGCGCGTGTGAAATAGAACGCCCGGCATATGCTGAGCAAGAACCATTTTGTGAGACTTATTAGATTCGAATTATTTTCTTTTTGTTTATTTGTATTATTATAATATTATTATTTAGGTTTTAATTTTAGTTATTGTGAAAAACAATGTGGACAGTCAGAAATTTTGCTTAGCTAAGATCCGCGACAAGCAAACAAAAACAGAATAATAATAATATATGTTTTCTACTGGAAGAGTGGATAAAATGGCCGTCAGCAACTCTCCACCTCCCAACCACTATCAACAACACCAAACACACACTACCACTTTTCCACATTGCAGACGACACGTGCTTCGTCCCAACACGAGACATCAAGTAGACTCTACAGAAGACAATCGTTAAGTGCCTGTCCACATAGTAATGGGTTTCCGTAAAGTAACGCCTGACTCCATTAATAATTTTTTCGGTTGTCTTCCGTAGAGTCTACTATACCTGAAGATGCCTCGTGTTGGGGCGAAACACGTGTCGTTTACAAGGTGGAAAAGTGATAATGTGTGTTTGGCGTTGTGTATAGTGGTTGGTGGGTGGAGAGTTGATGGCCGATTTTCGGTAAGTTTTTGGTTTAAGTTCCAAATAAATTCACTTAACCCAGCGGAAAAACACACATTGTTAATTATCTGTTATTGTTTGCTTGTCGCGGATCTTAGCTAAGTAAAACTTTTGACTGTCCACATAGTGATGGATTTCCGTAAAGTAACGCCTGACTCCATTAATAATTTATTAATCATCTTAAAGTGTTATGAATAAAGATATCTATATATTGCTATTTCTAATTTTGTAGAGGGAAGAGAAAGAAATACTACTGAAGGTAGGAAGTTTTTTTTATAGCAGGCAAACGAGCATGCAGGTCGCCTGGTGATGAACGCCCCAAGTGACCACCGCCGCCCATAGACTAAAAAAAAAATATTACTACTTTAATTTCCAACAAAGCCTTCATATTCCAGCGCGCTGGGTTCGAACCCGCTGTACTGCGACTGCAACGCCCGCTGGCTGTCCGAGTGGGTGAAGAACGCGGGAGAGTACGTGGAGGCGGGAATCGCGCGGTGTGCCGACCCGCCCCGCATGAGGGACAAAGTTGGTGCTGAGCACTCTCTCCACGGCCTTCGTCTGCAAAGGTAGGCTGATGGTTTTGTCTGAACAAAAGACGAACGGCCGAGAAACGGTCGTCAACTGATTATCCAACACCCCGCTATGGTCCCACATTACTCGTACTATAGCAAACTCAAATCTCATCATCATCAACAGCCTGCGGCAGTCTACTGTTGGACATAGGCCTCCCCCCAAAATGCGCCACCTAGCCCGAACTTCGGCTTCACGCATCCAATTTCTGCCAGCCGCCTTGCCCAAATCGTCGCACCGTCTAGCCGGGGGAGCGTCCCACGCTTTACTGAAACGCGGTCTACACTCCAGCACTCGTCTGCTCCAATGATTGTCGGATGTCGTCCGACAAACGTGACCAGCCCTTTGTCACTTCAGTTCGCTTACTCGAAAGATTATATCGGTGACTTTAGTCCTCTGGCGGATTTGTTCATTCCGCATCATATCTACCAGAGAAACTCCGAGCATAGCTCTCTGAGCGACTCTGAGCTTGTGAAGCAGACGGACTGTCAGCGTCTACGTTTCAGCAGCGTATACTTTCAGCGCCATCTAGTATCGAATAATGGAAAGTAACTCGCATTTCTTTACTCGAATGATTTATATTTCGGGTACAACTGTTTTAATTCGCGCAAGTACCGTTGATGCGTGTGTTAAAACATTTGGTGGTCGTGTGTTTTGCGCGTGATGGATTGTTATATCACATTATCACTGTAAAAAAACTAATAGTAAACTCTTTAGATTCCGTCTACAGTTCACTTATGGTTCTAACTTTTAGCTATTAAATCAAACTTTTACCCTTATCAGTCGTAAGTCACCTCTCACGTGACAGCAGTACTTTGTCGCTGCGGTCGTAAGTCACGTGGGAGGTGACAAGACGAGACATGTCGAAACTCGCTGTGTGAAACGCAGGCACTGTTGCCTTATTAGTCAAATATCCATAACAGAGCAATTGTCATCTCCAGTTATATATCATTGCCTTTTACAATTATTTTTTTATATATCGAGCCCAAAAATGAATAAAGTCAATGAAAACTGTATCTGTCAGTAGTGACAGAGTGAGTAAGTTGTAGAACTTAGCGAGAATCACGTATAAAAAGCTAGCGACCGATAACGGTTAATTTAGAATAACTTATACACAAATCTGGTTCGAAATAAGGTGATTTTTTTATGGGATAGAAATGCAAACGAGCAGGCGTGTCACCTGCCGTGCTGCGTGCGTGTCACCGTGATGGAAAGCAATCAACGCCGCCCATAGACTCCCGCAGCGCCATAGGCAGTGCGGAAGCGTTGCCGACCTTCAAGGAAAGCGTCATTATGGGAAAGGGAGTGAGAGAGGGAGGGGGGGGGGAACTCGGGAGTGTGCCACCTGCAGACGAATAGTTTTTCAACATCATCATTCAAGATCATCAAAGATACAAAATATGGTTAGGTATCATCATGCAAGATGAATGTTGGTAACGTTATACTTCCACAATTTCTTAATATTGTTAACTGCGGTCACCAGAAGCGACACCCGAGGATGTGCTCTCCAAGTGCGACCGCTGCCGCCGCTCGCCCTGCCAGAACGGCGGTGTGTGCACGCCCACGCGTGGGGGCTTCGTGTGCTCGTGCGCGCGCGGCTTCCACGGAGACACGTGCCAGCACCACATCGACGCCTGCTACGGAGCACCATGCGCCCACGGCACCTGCGCCTTACTTGAGGAGGGGAGATTCCAGTAAGTATATCTACAACACGCTCACACTGCATCCTGCTCATTGGAGCCACGCTGCAGACGAATACTTTGTCGAGAACGGCATAATATTTGTCTGTGGCGTGAATGGGCCGGCACGCCCGGGGAAGCAGGTACCACACTTCCGTAGAAAATCGCCGTCTGAGTTACCTACCGCGCGCGTACGATGAGCGGCCGAGTTACGGAAGCCCAACACCCTCGGGTACTTTTAACCTGGCCAGGTTAAAAGTACCCGATGTGGATGAAAGGGTTGGTAGGGGAAGACCAAGGGAAACATCAATATCAATATTAGCCTGCGGCAGTCCACTGCTGGACATAGGCCTCACTCAGGCGCGCTACCTTCTTCGGCTACACGCATCCAGTTTCTGCCAGCCGCCTTGCGCAGATCGTCGCTCCATCTAGCGGGGGGCGTCACACTATGTTTGTCGAGTCGCAGTCTCCACACCAGCGCTCGTCTACTCCAAAGATTATCGATTCTCCGACAAACGTGTCCAGCCCATTCATTGCCACTTCAGTCTGCTAACTTGAAGAGCTATGTCGGTGACGAAGAAAGGCCTTTCTTAAGAACTTCGGCAATTTGGTCACGGTATGTTTTCTAAACGTACTTCTCTGAACCTGTCGTTCTGATTATTGTACATATAAGCTACGCTCGAAGTTTCTCTGATAGATAGAATTCGAAATGAAAAAATTCGCCGGAGAACCAGAGTCACCGACATAGCTCTTCAAGTTAGCAGACTGAAGTGGCAATGAATGGGCTGGACACGTTTGTCGGAGAATCGATAATCTTTGGAGTAGACGAGCGCTGGTGTGGAGACTGCGACTCGACAAACATAGTGTGACGCCCCCCGCTAGATGGAGCGACGATCTGCGCAAGGCGGCTGGCAGAAACTGGATGCGTGTAGCCGAAGAAGGTAGCGCGCCTGAGTGAGGCCTATGTCCAGCAGTGGACTGCCGCGGGCTAATATTGATATTGATGTTTCCCTTGGTCTTCCCCTACCAACCCTTTCATCGCCATCAGCAACGTCAATTTGTTTTACCAGTCCTCTCTCCATCCTCTCTATTTCTGTAAGTTTTAACACCTTCACATCTCCTAGCTGTGCGTGCCTACCTGGGTACACGGGCGTTCGTTGCGAGGTCAACATTGACGACTGCCTCGGCCATACCTGCCAGAACAACGCGACCTGCCTCGACCACCTGGAGGGCTACACCTGTAAATGCGCACCAGGATATATGGGTTCGTATTTTATTACTTTTTATTGATAAGGTAAATAAAGGAAAAGGGACCGATTGGCTCAGTGGCAGTACCCTCCGCCCGCGGTCAATGGTTGCGGGTTCGATCCCCGCATAGGAATAAATATATGTATGGATTTGTGAATGTTTATTCGAGTCTGGTAACCCCCCCAATCCGCATTTCCTTTCCTGCCCTTTCCTTTCTTGTCTATCCTTTCCCTTCCTCTCCGCCAATCCACGGACTGCCGTGCCAATGGAAGGAGTCAGGAGTGATGGTAAACAAGGCGGTGCTTGTTTACCCAGCCTTGATCATCCGCAGAACATTTTAATGTTACCCACATTCATGTGGCATGATGATGCCCAACAATATTTTGTATCTTTGATAGTGGTAGAGTCACGCTGCAGACGAATACTTTGTCAAGAACGGCATATTATTTGTCTGTAACATGAATGGGCCGGCTCGCCCCAGGGAAGTACCACACTCCCGCAGAAAACCGACGTCTGAATGGTAGTTTAGCTACCGCGTTTCATACGGTGAGCGGCCTGCCATCCGGAGGCCCAACACCCTCCCACTCCCCCTCCCCTGTCACTCCCATGTCACTCTCGTTAAAGGTCGGCAACGCTTCCGCACTGCCTATGGCGCATCGGGCATGCGGATGTCTATGGGCGGCGTGGATTGCTTTTCATCAAGTGACACGCCTGCTCGTTTGCCTTCCTATCTCATAAAAAACAAAAAAGATGATCCTCCTTGTCCTTGTTGGTACATTCAAAACGTTTCGCTCAATGATCAGGTGAGCGGTGCGAAGAGAAGATCCCGTTCTGCACGGTGGAGTTCAACCCTTGCGCCAACGGAGCGACTTGCGTGGACCACGGCAGCCATTACGCGTGCGCCTGCCCCCGGGGCTACTCCGGGCAGAACTGCACCCTCAACCCGGACGACTGCATGAACCACATGTGCCAGGTATAACGGTTGTTACTCTTTTTGATGGGACAGGAAGGCAAACGAGCAAGCAATCAGCGCCGTCCATAGACATCTTTGTTATGGGATACGAAGGCAAGTAAGCAGGCATGTTACTTGATGGAAAGCAGTCAGCCCCGCTCATAGACATCTTTTCTTATAGGATACGAAGGCAAGTAAGCAGGCATTTTACCTGATGGAAAGCAGTCAGCTCCGCCCATAGACATCTTTTGTCAGAAGGCAAGTGAGCTGGCGTATCACCCGATGAAAAGCAATCAACGCCGCTCAATAGATATCCGCAGTGCTATAGGCGTTTCAGAAGATTTGCTGGCCATTAAGAAGAGTGTGAGCTTGTTTTCTGAAGGTTCCAATGTCGTAGTCGTTAGGAAACACTGCTAGAGGTAGCCGGTTCCACGGGATAGTGGTAGCTGAAAGAATGTTTTGAAAAAAGTCCAACGTGCTGTATCGCTACTCATGCAAATGCTGGGGAAGAAATCTCTTTGGTGGGGATGAATTGTTGCGAACAATTCCTCGGAACACTCCCTAATTATCAAAGTAGACTGAATGCGGTGGAAATGAGAGTATTAAGAAGTATGTGTGGTGTAACCTTGAATGATAGAATAAGAAATGAAAATATAGGAGAGCGATTTGGAGTAAATGAAGGTGTCGTGACAAAAGTTGAGAAAGGGATGCTTAGATGGTTTGGGCACATAGAGAGGATGGATGAAAGATGACTGGCAAAAGAAATTTACGTTGCGAATGTGGATGGAAGGGTCGGTAGGGGAAGACCACGGATAACATACCTTGTCCAAATTGCTGAAGTTTCTAATAAAGGCCAGGTCAAGAGTACCCTTAACCGGCGGGCTTGCATGAGGAGAGTAATGAGTTTGTAAGAAGCATAAAAGTATGCCGGAATCGTAGCAAATTGAGGTCTGTGGTCTCCGCCTACCCCTACGGGGAAGAGGCGTGATGATATATACGTATGTATGTAGTAGAGATTTGTAAGAAAAGCTTCAAGATCACCAAAAAAATATCTTCGCTGTCCACAGAACGGCGCGACGTGTGTCGACGGCCTCGACGAATACAGGTGCGAGTGCGCGGCTGGTTACGCGGGGCGTTACTGCGAGGCGGCGCCCCACGCCGCCCTGGGGACTTCGCCCTGCGCGCACCACGACTGCGTGCACGGTGTGTGCTACCTGCCCGCCGCGGCGCTCGCGATCCAGGTGCGGACGGGGGAGACGTTTAGGATTATTTTGGCATTGCATCGAATGCATCTAACTCCAGCATAGTAACTTGCTGCTAAGATTATTGGTGTTCCATATCTGTTCCCCGAGTTGCCCAAGTCACATGGATTTGGAATAACTTAATGGACTATTCTTGTGTTACTGTGCACTTAAATACACATCTTGTAAACTTAAATACACTTCCTGTGCTCTTGGATACGCATACTGTGTACTTAAAAATGTATCCTGTTCACTTAAACACACATCCTGTACACTTAAATACACGTCCTGTGCTCTTTGATACACACACTGTGTACTTAAATACGTATCCTGTGCACCTAAATGCTCGTTATGTGCTATTGATGTGATTTGAGATTGATCACACGCTGTCGCTATAGCTGGATCCTCTTGTGGAGCATCAGTGAAGCGAGCCAACTCCACAGCCGCGTAATGGAATCTCAGTTGATTGTTCGCAGGACGACATTATGATGGAGAGGCCGATGCTGGGCGCCTCCAACGACTACCTCTGCAAGTGTGCCCCCGGATACTCTGGTAATAAAAGAACGCTTCACTTAATAGTATGCATATCGACGCAAAAAACATACATACATATCGTCACGCCTGTCTGCCGTAGGGGTAGGCAGAGACCACAGATCTCCATCTGCTACGATCCCGGCATAGTTGCCTTGCTTCCTCCACACTCATTCTCCTCATGCAAGCCCGCCGGTTAAGGTTACTCTTGACCTGGCCTTTCTTAAATACTTCAGCGGTTTCGTCAAGGTATGTTTTTCCGTGTTCTTCCCTACCGACCCTTCCATCCACATTCGCAACGTAAATTTCTTTTGCCAATCGTCTTTCATCCATCCTCTCTATGTGCTACATCCATCTAAGCATCCCTTTCTCAACTTTTGCCACAACACCATCTTTTACTCCACATCGCTCTATTATATCTTCATTTCTTATTCTATCATTCTAAGTTACTCAAAATAGTGAAAACAGAGGAAACCGCATAATATCGTAAAAACCACACACCAGAGCCAAAAACACTTAAAGATATCTGCATAAATTGTATCTGATCACTCAAAAACAATCAGTTTCAACGCTGTATAAAATTAACAAAACAGAATTTAATGCTACGAGACTCGGATCATTCCCCTCAGTATTTTCTTTCTGATCCGAAAATGCAATAAAAAAATTTTGACATCTGGGTTATTTACTTAGAAAAATGGACTCAAATTCAAAGTGCTAAAGTCGAGATTAAAACCATCTTACAAATTGTCAGTAAAAGCTCATTATTCACGCTTCCTTCATCCGCGTTTTCACTATTCGCGGATTAAAAAAATGCGACCCAATTCCTATATTCGCGGCTAAAAATTTCTTTATTCGCGGATCTGATAAAATACATAATAATAAAAGGATTCCAATGTTCAAAAACTTCAATTAAATTGATTGTTTTACATATTTGTCAGTAAAAGCTCATTATTCGCGCTTCCTTGATCCGCGTTTTCACTATTCGCGGATTAAAAAAATGCGATCCAATTCCGATATTCGCGGCTAAAAATTTCTTTATTCGCGGATCTAATAAAATACATAATAATAAAAGGATTCCAATGTTCAAAAACTTCAATTAAATTGATTGTTTTACATATTTGTCAGTAACAGCTCATTATTCGCGCTTCCTTGATCCGCGTTTTCACTATTCGCGGATTAAAAAAATGCGATCCAATTCCGATATTCGCGGCTAAAAATTTCTTTATTCGCGGATCTAATAAAATACATAATAATAAAACGATTCCAATGTTCAAAAACTTCAATTAAATTGATTGTTTTACATATTTGTCAGTAAAAGCTCATTATTCGCGCTTCCTTGATCCGCGTTTTCACTATTCGCGGATTAAAAAAATGCGATCCAATTCCGATATTCGCGGCTAAAAATTTCTTTATTCGCGGATCTAATAAAATACATAATAATAAAACGATTCCAATGTTCAAAAACTTCAATTAAATTGATTTTTTTACATATTTGTCAGTAAAAGCTCATTATTCGCGCTTCCTTGATCCGCGTTTTCACTATTCGCGGATTAAAAAAATGCGATCCAATTCCGATATTCGCGGCTAAAAATTTCTTTATTCGCGGATCTAATAAAATACATAATAATAAAAGGATTCCAATGTTCAAAAACTTCAATTAAATTGATTGTTTTACATATTTGTCAGTAAAAGCTCATTATTCGCGCTTCCTTGATCCGCGTTTTCACTATTCGCGGATTAAAAAAATGCGATCCAATTCCGATATTCGCGGCTAAAAATTTCTTTATTCGCGGATCTAATAAAATACATAATAATAAAACGATTCCAATGTTCAAAAACTTCAATTAAATTGATTTTTTTACATATTTGTCAGTAAAAGCTCATTATTCGCGCTTCCTTGATCCGCGTTTTCACTATTCGCGGATTAAAAAAATGCGATCCAATTCCGATATTCGCGGCTAAAAATTTCTTTATTCGCGGATCTAATAAAATACATAATAATAAAAGGATTCCAATGTTCAAAAACTTCAATTAAATTGATTGTTTTACATATTTGTCAGTAACAGCTCATTATTCGCGCTTCCTTGATCCGCGTTTTCACTATTCGCGGATTAAAAAAATGCGATCCAATTCCGATATTCGCGGCTAAAAATTTCTTTATTCGCGGATCTAATAAAATACATAATAATAAAAGGATTCCAATGTTCAAAAACTTCAATTAAATTGATTTTTTTACATATTTGTTTTTTTTATTTTGTTACCTGTGTAGTAGTCAAATACCATTCCGTATTCACGGTTTCTGTATTCGCGGCATATTTATGGAAAATATACCTCGCGAATAAAGAGTTTTTACTATATTATATTAATTCTTACGTAAAACCTTAATTTTTGATTGGATTGAAATTGAAGTTCATCATGTGAAATGTAATTTATGTGTATAAGATTCACAGTGTTGTGTCCGAACCGACTAAAAAATATTGTTGTATGCATTTCATTGTCCAGGTCGCCTCTGTGAATACCTCACGTCTCTCACATTCAATTACAACGACTCGCTTGTCGAATTCGAACCTCTGCGCACCATGCCACAAGCCAACGTCACTCTCGGTAAGTATCCAATAATCTTTTCATATGTGATAGACTATGTGTATAGACTGATGTCTAACGTAACTAATGTATTTCTAACGTATGGCTGTGAGGTTTGGACACTGACGCTAAAGGGATAAAAGAAACTTCTAGTTGCAGAACGAAAAGTCTTCCGAAAGATCCTGGGCCCAACCAAAAGTGATGATGGCAGTTGGCGATATCGAAAAAATGCCGAAATCGAGCATCTGGTGGCCCAACATAATGTAATAGGAGTGACTAAGGCTCACCGACTTCGTTGGCTGGGCCACGTGGAGAGGATGAGGGAGGATCGCGCGGTCAAGAGAGCGTTTGTGGGTCGCCCAACTGGACGACGTCCTGTGGGGCGCCCCAGGTACCGCTGGAGAGATGATTGAAGATGACTTGCGCAACCTTCAAGCCTGTAACTGGCAGGTGGCGCAGGACAGGGCAAAGTGGCGTAAGATCTGTTCGGAGGCCAAGATCCATTTTGGGTCGCTGCGCCAACAAAGTTAGTTAATTAGTCTGATGTCCATAGGCGCTTTGTTTTTTACCACGAAACAGTAGCTCTTATTATCGTGCGATCTGGCACGATAGTCTTCGAGTAATAAATTGAATTCCTCGCGGGCAAAGCCGCGGGCACAAGCTAGTGGGTATTTACAGGTAAAAAAGTGTCACGATAAAACATTTTCTATTTCAATTATTTGTGCTAGTGGAATACAGCGGCAGGGATTATTCCGAGCAATTCCTTGGAGCTCTCCATCGTGGTGAAAACGTTTCACGTCCATTTCCAGTGTTCAGCACGACGCAGCAGCACGGCGTGCTGATGTACTTCGGCGACAGCGAGCACCTGGCTGTCGAACTCTTCAACGGCCGCATCCGCATCAGCTACGACGTGGGCAACCAACCCACCTCCACCATGTACAGGTGAGTGGATGTTTGGAGTATGAACGAGAGAATGCATCTATTACTCCCTTCTACACCGTCCATACTGTCAGAGGTAGAAAAGTTGCATACTTGGGTCACATCATGAGACATGACAGGTACAAGTTGCTGCAACTGATCATGGTGGGAAAAATCGCGGGCAAAAGACTTTGAAGAGGTTTGGCTACGTAATATCAGGGAATGGACTGGGATAGCGAGTGCTCCAGAACTGCTGCACCCCGCGAAGGAGGAGGAGAGTTTTGCTAAATTGGCTGCCAACCTTCGCTAGTCGGAGAGGCAATCTTAGAAGAATAAAAAGATACCTAAAGTGACCAAGACGACACGCCAATACTTCGATATTAATATTATAATTGCGAAAGTCTGTCTGTTACGCTTTAACTGCCAATTCAATTTTGGTAATATTTGGCATGGAGATAGTAGAAGGCTCTATAGTACCCGGGGCTCTGCTGGGGCTGACGAGGATGGACGTCAGCCCCAGCAGAGCCCCGGCCCCTTGCGGCTCGTGGGATTCTCTATGACGAATTTTAATATACATAATTTGTTGAAAAACGACGGTGATGTGATTCGCCACCCGTCACGTCCTGATTCCCACGAGGGCAAGAAACGACTAATGGAGAGCCGTTTCGCTACGATGAATGTGAGAGGAAGGATGGATGAAAAGATGGATGAGTGTGGAGGAGGCGGGGAGTGTGTGGGTTGTGCCGGGATCGTAGCGGATGGAGCTCTGTGGTCTCTGCAAACCCCTGCGGGGGATAAGCGCGAATATATAAATAAAATAAATAAATAAATAATACATACGCTCACGCCTGTTTCCCATAGGGTTAGGCAGAGATCGCAGACCTCTATGTGCTACGATCTCTGCATTCTTTGCTCCATCCACAATCATCACTCTTGCTAGAAGTTCGTCAGTTAAGGGTCGATGAAAACCATCTGTCGCATTACAGTTTCGAGATGGTCTCCGACGGTTCTTATCACAAAGCCGAACTCCTCGCCGTCAAGAAGAACTTCACGCTCCGTGTCGACGATGGTCCTGCGCGATCTATTATAAACGAAGGTAGGAAGGAATGCGTCTTTTCCTACTTAATTACCTTCAATATTATGTGGACAGAACTTTTACTTAGCTATGATCTGCTACATGCAAACTTTCTGTAAGTTAATAATGTGTGTTTTCTACTGGATGAAGTGGATTTACGGTGAACTTAAACTAAATCTTACCGTAAAACGGCCGTCAGCAAATCTCCACCTACCAACCAATATACACAACACCAAACACACACTACCACTTTTCCACCTTGCAAAAGACACGTGTTTCGCCTCAACACGAGGCATCATCAGGTATAGTAGACTCTACGGAAGACAACCGTGAAGTAAGTAATGGATTTCTGCAAAGTAACGCCTGACTCCATTAATCCTCTTAATTACCTTCAATATTCTTTTACGATCTCACGACATAATTGTTTCATTGGCGATGCTACTTCGTCGGTAATGTATTTTTTATGGGATAGGAAGGCAAACGAGCAAGCGTATCACTTGATGGAAAGCAAACAGCGCCGCCCATAGACAACCGCAGCGCCACATGCCGGTACAGAAGCGTTGCCCGCCTTTAAGGAGAGTGTCGTTATGGGAGGGAGAAGGAAGGGGTGTTGGGCCTGCGGAACTCAGCCGCTCACAAGACGAAGCGCAGTAGCTAAGCAAAGCTTAGTGGTAGAGTCACGCTGCAGACGAATACTTTGTCAAGAATGGCATTTATTATTTATTTGTAGCGTGAATAAGCCGGCTCGCCCGGGGAAGTACCACGCTCCCGCAGAAAACCGGCGTCTGAGTGGTAGCTTAGTTACCGCGCTTCATGCGGTGAGCGGATGAGTTCCGCAGGCCCAACACCCTTCCCCTCCCTGTCCCACTCTCATAAGGGAGACTATAGGGTAAATCAAGTAACGTTTTGAATTTCCTGCATCTCATTATTTATTCTAAGTGTGGGATAGTGTTTAAAAAAGTCTAGAAAACTAAATTTTGAATCTTCATCTGTTTCCCCATTCCAATCTCTCCAAGCTGAAGGCGTAATAAAAAAATATTTGGATTGTACAGGCAGCAAGGAGTATCTACGTCTGGAAAGGCCTCTCTTCCTTGGCGGAGTGCCGGAGGATGTGGCCAAGGAAGCCTTCAGCAAGTGGCACCTCAGGAATATCACCAGCTTTAAAGGTACGTGGATAGTTTTCGACAAAAACGGAACGAAATTATTGCAGAGTTATAAACCAGTGACGGTTAAAGAAATAGGGGATGACAACACAGAGGATAAACTTAAGATTATAGCGGGTCTGAAAAGGAGGAGGGTGGGTAGAAAGAAGCCTATTGTCTGACAGGTGTTGGCAGAACGACCAGCACTGTGGTTAACCAACTAATTTTTTTATTTTTATTTTATGGGATACGCAGACAAAAGAGCAGGCGTGTCACCTGATAGATAGCAAGCAACGCCGCACATAGACATCCGCAGCGCCATAGGCAGTGTGGAAGCGTTGCCGGCCTTTAAGGAGAGTGACATTATGGAAGTGGGAGGGGGTGGGAGAGGGTGTTGGGCCTCCGGAACTTGGGCCGCTCACGTTGTTTGTATTGTCTTGAATAAACGAGTTATCTATCTATGTATCGGGATGTACTATCAGTACATCCCGAATTGTACACACAGCGACCACATACCATCACCAGGGTAGCAAGGAACAGGAAACTAACAACGATGAAAATATGAACCACACTAGGTAGCTTCTTTGTTTATTACATTGGCCCCAAAAGTATATAACGAATTCTCGATATCATCTCTGGGCAAGACATATAGAAAAGTAAAAAAGTGGATAAAATTACTTAGTAAGAACCAAATCGACATGTTTTTTACAGGGCAGTAGTAACACTTGCTGGCACTTATGTTATTATATTATGTTAATATATGTTATGTATATATGTAGTGTACTTATATATGTATTCCAAATTTGAATTATGACCGAATCGGAAGATCTCAACACGGGCTCAACTAGTGAGACTAACTATGCTCCATCCAAATTCACCTGTCTCTCTCTGAGTCCTAAGTCCCCCTGTTGGAACATAGGGCAGACACGACGTTTCTCCATCTCGACCTGTTGGAGGCCGTACGCTTCACTCGCTCCAGGATAGGCCCATCTTCTGCACTTCGGGCGTCACAGTACGCCGCCAAGTTTGTTCTGGGCGTCCACATTTTTTTTTCCCCTGCGGATTCCAATATACTCCTCAGCTCTTCGTTGGAGACCATGTTATCCGGCCAATATACTTTTATGATTCGGCGTAGGCAACGTTTGACGAATACTTGGAGTTTGCGTACTAGTTCTTTCGTAGTTTTTCACGTCTCACACCCGTAAACTTCACCTGTGAATTGTCACAAATAAAATAAAAATATCTATATCCGTAACAGGTTGTCTGAAGGAGGCGTGGATAAACCACAAGCGTGTTGACTTCGTGAATGCAGCGCGCGCGGTGCGCACGGCGGCGGGGTGCGGCGGGGACGGCGGGGAGATTCCGCTGCCCCCCGCGCCCGCTCACACCCTGCAAGAGGATGGGGCACACCGACAGGTGAGACATCTTCTCTTAATCCACATCGCTCTCTTATATCTTCATTACTTATTCTATCATTCAAACTTACACCACACATATTTCTTAATGCACTCGTTTCCACCATATTCAGTCTGCATTCATGACTCTTCTGCCAAACCCAACTTTCACTGCCGTATAAGAGTCGGAACAAGCACTCCCCGATGAACCGCCAGTCGGGCCGTTTTAGACACAAAATGTGTGACTTTTCATAAAGGAGTGCAGGGCTCCATTAAACTGATTACCAGCTTTCACTCGCCTTTCCGCCCTAGGCGGAGACCACATTCCTCCATCTGCTACGATCTAGGTACAATTTTCTTGCTTGCTCCACACTCACTTGTCTAACTTTACGTAAAGATGTGCAGGGCTCCATTAACCTGATTACCAACTTTCACTCGTCTTTCAATGTCTCCTTCACATTTTCCATCTCTTGTTAACAATGACCCCAAATATACAAACTCATTCACTTGCTCAACTTTTTCTCCCTCAATCAGCACCTCACACTGCGTCTTAGTGTCCTCCCTTTCGAAAACCATCACTTTCGTCTTACTAACATTCATCTACATCATCCTTTCATTTCTAAAGCTCCATGTAAAGAATGGCATAATATATATCTGTGGCATGAATGGGCCGGCTCGCCCGGGGAAGTACCACAATCCCGCAGAAAACCGGCCTCTGAGTAGTAGCTTAGCTGTCGCGCTTCGTACAGTTAGCGACGAGTTCCGAAGTTCCTCCTCTCCCCCTCTCCCCCCTCCCCCTCTATCTCCTCTCTTCCCCCTCCCCTCTATCTCCTCCTCTTCCTCCTCCCTCCCCCTCTCACTCCCATTCCCATAATGTCACTTTCCTAAAAGGTCGGCAACGCTTCCGCACTGTCTATGGCGCTGCGGATGTCTATGATGCGTTGATTACTTTCCATCTGGAGACACGCCTGCTCGTTTGCCTTCCTATCCCATAAAAAAATGAACACCATGTTGATTTAAGCATCCCTTTCTCAACTTTTCACGACACCTTTCATTCCACGTGCGTAAGTAGTGACAGGACAAGCGTTTAGGGCTAGTTTGCCTCACAATACTGTCACAAAAAATAGTCCGATAGGTAGAATGTGTAGAAGCTACAATTGTGTATGTGCTCACACAGATATTTTTATTACTAGTTTAAATTCTTTTAAAACTTATATTTATCTTAATTTTTGTTTTCGTCTTAATTTTCTTTTTTTTGTGTTTGTCTACTTAATTATATATACGTATAAATCAAATCATGAGTCCCTCATATTGTTATATATATTCATTGTAATTGTTGTGTATAGTTGTAACTGGATTTCAGGTTTACCTTAAATTCTTTTGCATGTTCGTTATCTTATATTTTACTAGCTTTTGCTCGCGGCTTCGCTCGCATGGAATTTGATTTCCCACATTAAGTTTCGTGACAGATCATTTAAATAAATATATATATTTTTTTACTTCATTTATGGTTCACAATTCTGGTCATAGTGGCTTCCACATAAAAGGTCGCGGACTTTTATTTAGAACTATTCAAGACAAACAATCCTACGGTACCTCATCTTTGTGTAACTCCAATGGTTTAGGCAGCGTACGCCAAGATATATGTAGCTATCAGAGGCAAGATTTTTTTCCGACTTAATTGACATGTATCGTTATATTACGACCAAAATTACATAAAATCATTACAAATTGTAGCCTATATGTTATTTCGATGTATAATTTATATTACTGTAAAGTTTCATCCAAATCCGTCCAGTAGATTTTTCATTAAAGAGTAACAAACATACATCCATACTCACAAACTTTCGCATTTATAATGTTAGTAGGATAGAATTTAATCTGTAGTCTGTAACTGTACCTTTTTCAATAAAAATACCATAGATAATGATGAGCTGACCGTGTCTCCCCAGGATCCGTGCGTGCCCAATCCATGCGCGCGGGGCGGCCGATGCGTCCGCGAGGAAGGCTCCTCATCAGACTACACGTGCCGATGCAGACCTGGAACCGCTGGAGCCCAGTGTGAACTGCGTACTGGCATCAGTAAGTAGATACTAGAAAATTCTAGCGATGTTCGTTATGTCACATAGCTGAGTGAGTGACGTGGCGATGGGCAACTGGACTACCGTTGTAGAACACGAGTGCTGGAGTCGAGACAAACGCACCTATACACCGTGACTTTTTAATAACCCGAGAAAACTAAAATTCGCGTTTGTAAAAATATGTATGTCAGTAAGTAACATTCAAATATTATAGCGTTCGTACGAAAATATTGTTTTATGGGACTTCAAAGAAATCCTGTAAATGTATCAAATACTTGTACGCCATCTTCGTAGTATTTGTTTACTACTATGCACGAGACGCATGTATTCATAAGTATGGCAACAGCGCGTGCGAAAGAGAAAAAACGTCTTTTGTCGGCAGGTTGCGCAAATTGTTTTCATTCATAGTTATCCTTTCCGTACGTAAATATTACGCGACCAAATTAGGTTGGTTTGAGTGCAGTTCATATTGGAATGATAATGATGTCTATTTGAATTAGCAAGATTTTTTGTTGTATAATTTTTGGTGTATATTAAGGACACTTATAATAAATATTTCATAAAAATAAAATGTTTTTTCCTTCGCCAAATTTAATGTATATCGATAACTGAATATATTACTTAATTTCTCTCGGGTAATTAAAAAGTCACGGTCAAAGACTAATGGTTGAAAGGCATACAAACAAACATACATATCGTCACGCCTGTCTCCCGTAGGGGTGGGCAGAGACCGCAGATCTCAATCCGCTATTATCCCGGCACACCCTCCTTGCCTCCTCCACACTCATCCATCTTTTCATCCGTCCTTCCTCTCACATTCATCGTAGCGAAACGGCTCTCCGTTAGTCGCTTCTCGCCCCCGTGGGAATCAGGATGTGACGGGTGGCGAACCACGTCGCTGTCATTTTTTAAACAATTTTTGAAGAATGAGAGATGGATAAGGTAATATAATATGTTCATCTGATATTGGAAACTTAGTTTTTATATCCTATCAATTACTATGTGGACAGGCAAAAGTTTTACTTAGCTACAAGCAAATCGCGACAAGCAAACAATAACAGAAAATTAATAATGTGTATTTTCCTGATGGATGAAGTGGATTTATTTGGAACTTAAACCAAAAACCTACCGAAAAACGGCC
>JASFAT010002806.1:0-92945 GCA_031353405.1 Baronia brevicornis
ATGCTAGTGAAATGTGATCGCATATTTTACTCTGGGTGTTGTGGTGATGTTAGGTAGATTAATGGCACTGTAATGTGTTGCCGTCCACAATAGCTAATACTGTATTGAAATATTTCAAATAATAGGGGTTTAAATATGATATAGCCGTTTTAGTGTACTGCCTACTTTCAATTCAAATTAAATCGCATGGTGTCAGGAATTCAGACTGAAATCTTTTCACATGATAACTACAACATTGTACATTTTAAGAAATATGACATTTGACTGTTTAACTTTCATTATTTTTATATTCAGTTTGTAAAACCATGAGATAGATGTATGCCACGAACAGTAGAGGAATTTTTCCGTACGATTTTCGATGTGGGACTAATGCAGAGACTGCTCGTAATATCAACGCTGTGTTTGGGGAGAAATAATCCGTATAAAATTACCAAGGAATGAGCGACATTGTATAACGTTAGCATACCTACAATATTGACTCATTTGCGGCGAATCAGTAAAATTAAAAAACTTGAAAAATGGGTGCTTCATAATTTCACTGACAACTTAGTTTCTCTAATTTTGACTATCTTTTTAGTTCATAGAAATGTTATTCTCCAAGCAGAATACTATATGGGATAGTAAACATGATCATGTCATTCAAGATATGACTAAACCTTTATCACACTATTGGATTTCATCATCGCACAATACGTAAGAAATTGATTTTATTTAATATAAATTTAAATATTTGTATAAATATAACAAGAAAATAATTCTTACAAACTTTTATTAGATATCTAACTGGAGATCAATTCTCAAGTGAATCCTCCTTAGAAGCTTACGTACGGTGCTTGAGATCGGGATGTCGGTGCATTGAATTAGACTGTTGGGATGGTCCAGACGGAACTCCATTTATATATCATGGGCATACATTAACGACAAAAATCAGGTTTATGGATGTATTACGCATTATTAAAGAGCATGCATTTATTACTTCAGATTATCCACTTATCCTATCCATTGAAGACAATTGTTCTCTACCGCAACAAAGACGCATGGCAAGCGCATTTCAAGACGTTTTTGGAGATTTATTGCTTACCCAACCAAACGAAAAAAATGAAAGTAGTCTGCCGTCACCGCATGATTTACGTCGAAAAATTATTTTAAAACATAAGAAACTTCCAGAAGGTGCTGAGGAGAATTCTTTTGCAGTCCGCCAAGAAGAGGGAAAAGATTTGGACCTTCGTAATTCTATAAAAAATGGAATATTACTTTTAGAAGACCCAGTGGACAAAGAATGGAATCCACATGCTTTTGTGCTTACAGAAAATAAACTTTATTATACTGAAAATTACAGTACTCAAGGTGAAACTGACATTGACAGTGATGGAGAGCTAGAAGGAGACAACTCTAATATTCCACAAGACGAATTACATTTTGGGGAGTGCTGGTTTCATGGTAAATTGACTGGAAATAGACAAGAAGCGGAGGATCTTTTAAGGGCTCATGCACACCTTGGGGATGGAACATTTCTTGTAAGAGAAAGTGTGACATTTGTAGGAGACTACTGCTTATCATTTTGGAGACAAGGAAAGGTTAATCACTGTCGTATAAAGTTAAAGCAAGACAGGGGCATCACTAAGTATTACTTAATTGATACAATCTGTTTTGACAGTCTATATAGCCTCATTACTCATTACAGGCAACATCCTTTGAGAAGTCAGGTAAATTTAACTATATGATTATAATTATATTAAATATAAAAAAAATGTTTAATATGCATTTTATATTTATTAATTCAAATGTGATTATTCGATGATATTTTTTTCTAGGAATTTTTAATAACTCTCAAAGAACCAGTGCCACAACCAAACAAACACGAGGGTAAAGATTGGTACCATCCACACTGTACTCGGGCTCAAGCTGAAGAGTTGTTACGCAAAGCAAATATCGACGGTGCTTTCCTTGTTAGGCCAAGTGAAAAAGAACAAGGATCTTTTGCAATTAGCTTTAGGTATAATAGTATATGGCTCATTTCTGATAAAATTAAATAATATAATATTTTATTTTTGTGATTAAATTTACTGAAATTCAAAAGGTTAACTTATTGAAATTTATAATTCGTATGACAACGGTGGTACTTTTATTTTTTTAAATAATAATGTACTTTATAATCGAATGGCCAACATAATACTTGCATGAGTTTCTCGACTTTTTGATATTAAGCATAAAATAATAAGTATATATAGTTAGAGTGTGTGTATATATCTTTATATTTTAAGTACATTTTACAAAACTATTATTGCCTTGCAGGACGGAGAAAGAAATTAAACACTGCAGGATAAAGTTAGAAGGCAGACTGTATACTATAGGTACTGTCAAATTTGAAAGCCTCGTTGAATTAGTTTCCTATTATGAAAAGCATCCATTGTATAAGAAAGTGAAATTGTGGTATCCCATAAGCGAAGATATCGTCCGAAGGATAATAACGGTATTTGGTTTTATCAATTGATATTTTTTATTTCTTCAGTAAATAATTATTTACCTATTGTATTTCATATATCCTATTATGTTCTGTCAACAATATAGAAATACTTTATTGATTCATGATCATTAATGATATTTTTAATTGTTTGTTTAATAAGGCGAAGCTGGATTCTGTATTTTATTCTGGTTAAAGTAGAAACTGAAATGTCTTTGAAATTATTTTAGTTAAAATTATCCTCATTCCATCTTTTTTCATATGTTAACATTTTTATAAGATTCTTTTTGTTTATTGTATGTTTTTCACAATTTCTTAATTACTTACGCAATAATAGTTTGTATAGTTTTATAATTTGTAATAATGTTAAAATGAAATTGTGAAATTGTACATCTGATTATGTTTCAAATTAATAATTGTTGACCATTTTATGTTGTACGAAAAATATAATAGCTTAATAAATTTTATAACTAGGAACCAGATGATAACTCAGTGTATGGGACGCCGGGCTACATGGACCCTACTTCATTTACTTCTAAGGTACACGCTATATAGATATATATTGTATAAATACATTATATTTTAATCTTTTACAGTTTTTGTTTAATTCCCAATTGGTGCATACCTCTTTTTGGGCTTCTCTATTGCCTTGATGAGACTTGGGTTGGCATATGTGTAAATGTTTTTAGTGTGCCATGATTACTTATGAATATATGGACAGTCAAAAGTTTTACTTAGCTAAGATCCGCGACAAGCAAAACAATAACAGAAAATTAATAATGTGTGTTTTTCCGTTGGGTTTAGTGGATTTATTTGGAACTTAAACCAAAAACTTACCGAAAATCGGCCATCAACTCTCCACCCACCAACCACTATACACAACGCCAAACACACACTATCACTTTTCCATCTTGTACACGACACGTGTTTCGCCCCAACACGAGGCATCTTCAGGTATAGTAGACTCTACGGAAGACAACCGAAAAGTCACTTTTCGTGTGATAGTGTGTGTTTGGCGTTGTGCATAGTGGTCGGTGGGTGGAGAGTTGATGGCCGATTTTCGGTAAGTTTTTGGTTTAAGTTCCAAATAAATCCACTAAACCCAACGGAAAAACACACATTATTAATTTTCTGTTATTGTTTTGCTCGTCGCGGATCTTAGCTAAGTAAAACTTTTGACTGTCCATATAGTGATGGATTTCCGCAAAGTAACGCCTGACTCCATTAATAATTACTTATGAAATAAATTATTTTTTACTCAGAGGTATGTTGCTGAAAAAAATAATTTGGCACCTACTAGTTAATATTATGAATACGTAAAAAAGTTTTTAAAATATAAATAAAATAAAAAAGTCAGTCCAAAGATCTGTCAACTACTTTAACGTCCAAATCTAAATTTCACATACCAAACGTTAAAAATGTTAGTACCAGAGTAAAGCCATTCGAATACCCCTCCTATATAGACACATTTTTTCCATGCACCGCTACTTTCTAGCCAACCTACAATATGGAACCATCAAAGCAATAGCGTTTTGTTACTTTTGCAATGCCATTAAACGCTAATTTAATGGCGTTGCTTACCTTCTTAACTCATAAACACATTGATTTATTTAAAGTCATCAAGTTACCGTGAATATTACGGTGATTTTTTGGGTTATGAAACATTAATATTATTATATTATTGTTAGATAACTGTGAAAGCACTATATGATTACCGAGCAAGACAAGACGACGAATTGTCATTCTGCAAGCATGCGATTATCTCAAATGTAGACAAGCCCGATGAGGGCTGGTGGCGTGGCGACTATGGAGGAAAACGTCACCATTGGTTCCCGGCTAACTATGTGCAAGAGATCGAAGTTCCGCATATGCAAGATGTTACAGTATGTACAACTTTTTATCTTTATTCATCAATATAATTTGCTCTAGAAACATTTTAAGGCAATGTTTGACCAATTTTTAATATAAATTTTTATTGAAAACACAATTCTTTCGAATTGGACTTGGAATAGAACCTATATTTTCCGTTTTTAGTGTGAAATGTCGAACGAGCTACAGTACCGCTTACAGTAAACCTTTTACCAGTGGCAGAATTAGGGTTTCAAACATAAATAATAAAACAATTAATGAGGATTTAAATAAAATTCAATAACTATTACGAAAAAGAAAAGTGTTGGTTTATTTTTTTAAAAAATATTTCATCTAAATATTGACCCCCACTTCGGGCTTTGGTATCTAGCCGTCAGTCATTTTCTTTTAGCGCTGAGATGGTCGTCGGGTTTGTTTCATAGACTTTACTTTTGAGGTATCCCCACAGAAAAAAGACTATGAGAAAGGGTGAGATCCGGTGACCAGGAGATATAACCAAAACGGCTTTGGTAATTTGTTAATGAAAAATCACGAAGAAGCTCCATGGTGTCTACCAATGTGAGGCGTGGCGCTACCTTGTTGACACCATGTGAAATATTCTATAAGCATGCGTTTATTGATTATTCCACCTATAATCTAATTCTGCCACCGGACGGCCACTTATATGTAATATTTTAAAAAGATTGATATTTAATTTGTAGTGTATTTTTTTATTCCAGCAGGGTAGTCTGGATAGTGATAATGCTCCACTCGGCTCTTTGCAAAAAGGCGTGGTTGATGTATTGGGCGCAGTTGTTGAACTTGTAGTCGGAGAAGAAAGCGGTTCTGCCAGATGGTTAGTTCGCATACAAAGCCCTTCTATGTGTGCGCCGTTTGATATGGCAGCGCCAACCAGAGAAATAGCTCTAGAGTGGCTCTCTGCAATAAAAGAAGCAGCTCACAGTGCCAGTGCGAGGTCTTTGCAACATAGGAAAATGGAGCGCACCTGGCGAATTGCCAAAGAAATGTCAGATCTCATTGTATATTGTCGTTCTGTTGCATTTAATCAGGATAGATTGAAGAACAAAGGATTCATCTTTCACGAGATGTCTTCCTACCCCGAAACCAAAGCTGAGAGACTAATGTGCCAACAGGAGACTGCGTTCTTCCTCAAATATCACACCATTCAACTTAGTCGTATATATCCTAAGGGCCAGAGAATTGATTCTTCTAACTATAATCCGGTGCCTTTCTGGAATGTCGGTTCTCAAATGGTCGCCCTTAATTATCAAACCCCAGACAAACCTATGCAGATTAACACGGGGAAGTTTAAAGAAAATGGTGGTTGTGGATTTATATTGAAGCCAGAATTTATGTTCGATGAGGGCTATAATCTTTATGATCGGCGAAGTATAGAGAAGAAAGTGAATTCTATAACTGTTATGCTTCGAGTCGTCGGAGCGCGCCATCTGTGCAAGTCTGGTCGCGGAACTGCTAGCCCTTTTGTTGAGGTTGAAATTATTGGTGCCGATTATGATAGTGGAGTGAAGTTAGTTACAAAAACAGTCAGTAAGTACTAGCTTAGTTCTTTATCGTAGAGAGTTTGTTATATGGATTAATGTCACAAATGATGCACTTTTTAAAAGAAAATGGATTTAAACAAAGCTGCTACTTGGGATGCCCGAAATTTCTTGGTATTAAGTCCATATAAAAGCACGTTGCTGTTAATAGGGACAAGGTTATAAATTAGAAATACATTTCTTAGCAATTCCTTAACTTTCATAAAATATTGATCATAGTCTGCTTAGTAGGCTGTCTTATGCTCTTGTTCTCATTAAAAATCCATTACATAGATGAAGTTTTGTCTATAATAGCATGGATGGATGGAAACGTAGTTCCAAAATCTTGCGTCCGATATTATTTTCAAATTACAGCTCTTGCTCATGTCAATCCGATTTTCAATCGTCATCATCAATAGCTTGCGGCAGTCCACTGCTGGACATAGGCCTTCCCTAAGAAGCGCCACGTAGCCCGATTTTTGGCTTCACGCATTCAGTTTCTGCCAGCCGCCCTGCGCAGATCGTTGCACCATCTAGTCGGGCACCGTCCAACTCGTCGTCTGCACCAACGATTATTATACTATATATTTTTAATTCTTAATCATATCTTAATTGTAAATAATAACCTTAATTTAATACTTTAAAAGGTCAAAAATATTAATGTAAATATTATGTTATTCATTTCATTCATTATCTTGTTATTCATTTAAAGCTTATGTTGCAGCTGACAACGGTATTAATCCAATATGGAATGACATATGCGAATTTAAGATTTCGAATCCCGATTTGGCCTTGATCCGTTTCGTAGTCCAAGACGAAGATATTTTTGGAGATCCAAACTTCATCGGTCAAGCGACATATCCTTTAAAGTGTTTACGTACGGGATACCGAAGTGTCTCACTTACTAATGGTTTTTCGGAAGAATTGGAATTATCATCTCTACTCGTACATATGTCGATTATACAAAATCGTTAGAAGTCTGTACTTTCAGTAACTTATACATGTTTTTATTATAAAGTTTTCCTACACAGGGTAAAAGTTAACATTAAAAAATTCTTCAGCTAATAATCAATTGCTATAGTTTTTACTCCATTTTGTTATGGGGTACAACAAAATAATTTTATATTATTTTAACTTTAAACCTAGCGATTGAGCTAAGAGTTTTTTCAAATAGTTAAATCAATGTTTATACAATACTTGAGTATTATATAAACATTGTTAAGATTAAATATTTCGAGTTAAAAAAAGTAAAACAGTTACGAATAATATTGTACTGTATACGATATATTGTTGTTAATCATTTATTCCAAGAATTACTCACATGTATGAAAAATTATACGATGATTACGTAAATATGATGAAAAATTTACATTCTTTTTTACTGATCTTAAAAAATACATTACATTAAGGGATTGTATAATGTTATTTTTGTGTCAACTGCTTTGCCTGGCGAATTGTTATTTATGTAGAATGGTTTACAATATTGTGTAAATCCTTATATCTTTGTTTATATTTATTAAATTGCTATGCGAATAAATGTATTTCATATCAAGATTTTCTGTACGTAGACTGTATAAAATATATATAAACTTCTTTGCAAAAAAAAAACGGGCACCTTACCCTCATTGGCTTTTCTATGAATAATATTATTAATTTTAGTATGTTATTTGCTTAAATGTCATCAATGACAAACGTAAATAATCCTACTAAAAATTACAAGAAATTAGTTTTAGTTGGCAGATAACCTGCTCAAGTGAGAAAGTCACAGACTAAAAAAGTAATTATTTTTTAAAAAACAAAAGCTTCGAATTTGGAATTAACTTTTTTTCATACACAGACTCTTTATTAAGTGCCAGTAAGTAGTTTGGCTATTAAAACCTCTCTAAAACTAAATTTTTACTTTCAAATCGCACGTTTTTTTTGCAAATGAACAGTCAGCAATTTCAAATTATTCTTTTAAACTAATACTGCTCTTCAAAATCTTATAAACGCTATTAATTACATTTGCTTTAATGACAAAGCTGTGAAATGGTTTACTAGGTTTTCTTTGAAACGTACAGTTTTTTTTTGTATTTAAGAATCTAAGAAACGCACCCCTTAATACAACTTTACTTTTTTTTCAATTATTTTTATGTCAGTCTATAACAGACTTTAGATATGTAAAATTTTTTCTTGATATGTAAAATTCAAATTTGAACTATAGAGTTATAATGACTAAACATATTACAATAAGTAATCAGCATTTTTGACATGATTGTGAAATTATTGTTAAAATTTATACAATTTTATTTTTAAGAGCGCAGGATACTTTGTTCATTATTATAATATATTTATTTATTAGATGTTAAATAATTTCGGAGTATTGATATACTACGTTATTTTTTATATTGTCACTACTAAGGGCCTAATTATATTCGGCCGCTGTACTGTGAGATTACACGAGATCATATACAACGAATTATATGAATAGCAATCCGAGCCTTCGGCCGCGCGCCTCGGCTGCTCTCAACCGTTGCAATCCGCTTCACGTATCAAGAAGACATCACATGATAAATGTTAATAGTTTTTGTAGCGATAATTCGTTATACATCATAGATAGTTGAATAATTGTTTAAGAGAATACAACACACACACACACACACACACACATACATATATATATATATATATATATATATATATATATATATATATATATATATATATATATATATATATATATATATATATATATATATATATATATATATATATATATAAAGAAGATAAAATATATTTTCTTTAAAGAGAAGTTGATAGACCTAAATGTTATGATGAGGAATATGGATTATAAGAGGAAGTAGTGAATATGCATAAATAATGTGTAAGTAAATTTATATTTAGTAGTATATCATTTATACATAAAGTAAAATAATTTAAACTGTTTTTTTTTTGATAAATAAGCGTGCTGAGGTAATTTATTTGATACGCTGTCGAGTTATATTGCATCACATAAAATATCATAATTATGATTCTCAGAATAATACCACTATCACAAATTTAGATGCTTTATTTAGAATAAATAATATTATAATGCCGTTGATGGTATTATTAAAAATAATTATGGTATGCTATAAGAATATAAGAAACAGTAATAATAAAGAAGTAAATGTTATTAGTTTTTAAGTTCTTCATTAGTCTCGAATAATGATAATTAATTGAATTTGAAATATGAATAATTTCGATTTCATCCTTTATTTAAAGTCACATACACAATATATATTTATACTGTTTCTTAAATATATTTTTTTACTATTGATATATATTGATAATGAATTGCAAATTGTGGTGACTCGGAAATCACAATAGGATTAAATATACATTTATAGGTTTAGAGGCATTTATAACAATACGTATATTTAACGAAATAATTAGATCGGGTTGCAGCTATGTATTTATGTCATAGTATTTTAGAAAATAGACATTGATAATTTTTTTTTATTATTATTAGTGAATCTGTTTCATATACAAATTTTGTTCTATTAAAAATATTCGCAATTCCAAAGAGTTACTTTCACTTATTATACTATGTAGTTTTAAGGTAAAGGTGTCCGATGGCAGAATAAAGTGTTAAATTTAGATTTCCTCTACAACCGCTGAGCGGAGGAGCGCGAGGGGAGCGTTTGCTTGATCATTCTTGCGGGTTATTTAATCACGACGTCGCAGTGGATGGTTGAACAACATGCATTCGTAACCGAAGCGTATTTCAAGGCCAATGATTCGTGTGGACATGCACGTCGAAAAATTTTGTTTGTGCTTCAATATTCGGCGATTACGTGATGCCCCAAGTGAAAATTTATTTCGGTCATGAATACGAAGGACAACAAGTTCAGCAGAACGACCCACGGCTGGGGACGAGCCGAACATCGCGAACAAATGAAAACATGAACTCGTCGCCAACAGTCTTCACGATAATCCGCGTCAGTCAGTCGGCAAGAGGGCGGTTGCTCTAGGAAACGGGTCGGTAACCTTTTTTTATATAAGGATCACAAATTTTGTGAGGATATTGGTGCAGGTCACATTTCGTCTAATAAACAAATTTTTCTTAGATAAAAGTAATTATTGCATTTTTAACTATATTTATTGTTATTCTCATTTTAATGTAATAGGTATAAAATTAAGTAAGACTTATAAAGCTAATGCTATTTTTGAGGTCGTACTTGACTTAAAAGTTTTTTAATGCCAACTTCCATTTTAGACGGAGAGACGCGCAGTATCGCATCTAAATGTTCATCGGTCAATCGAGACCAATGCTTGCTTTTCGCTAGTTGCGGTTTGAAAAAGTGCCCGTCGTGTGGAACGGCTCTTGCACAGGCCGCACCGTAGTGGATTACGGTCCGCATGCGACTCGCGAGCCGCTGGTTGGCCGACCCCCTGCTCTAGGGCTTCCAAAACTTATTGTGCATGAATATTGACGAAGAATCTTAGTGTTTCACCATTACAGAATTCAAATTATGGAAGCCCTTAAGTCTAATTATTCTATTTTGCGTAAAAATGTCTTCAAGACAATGTTAGAGGCATTGGAATCTTTTGGAGTGATGAAGCCTAGCCTAATGATATTTCTTCTACGTGTAGATTCCAAGTGTGCCCGACGTGGCGGTCGACATTTCGACGAAATAATTTTTAAAAATAAAACCCACACTTCTTCGTAAAAGTTGTTGAATTTTATTTATATCCTGTGTAGTTTTTTATTATTTACGTTTGAAAATTTTATTCTGCCACCAGACATACTGTACATGTATGTAGATAAGTTGTTGAACTGTTACCATCTGATGTAAAGGGCCCTTACGTGCTCCCGTGACCATAGATGCAAAGAAAGGTTTCACTTTAAACAGAAACTTATTTTTTATTAATTACTCTGCATTAAAGAATTGCTTTATATGTATTTTGAAAGGAAATTTAATAAAATTGTAAAAACTAACTAATCTTTATATGTAAATGACTTGCTTTTTTTCCCTTTTTGTCGATAAAAATATTGGACGGTTAAAACATGGGTGAGAGATTGTATGTGAAAATGTGTTTATAGGAATGGATAAGTGGTGTCATTAGAATGGATAAAATAAGGAACTGAAACACAAGGGGAAGTTTCGAAGTAGCACCAAGCAAGTTTGAACTGGGAGGAAACCGTTGGTCGGGTATGATATTTAGTTAGAAAAAACGAAATGCATATCTAAAAAAAGTGATGTTTAAGACTGTCGGTGTTAAAAAAGGAGGTCAGAAGGGATGCGTAGAAAAGATAGAAAAACTGCGAAAAAGGTGCCCTAGATAAAAGTGAATGTTGAGAAGATAGCTGATGTGGCAAAGTAGATGTATTTAATAATAGCAGGGTAACTTATAAACCGATGCAATAACTTGATGTTATTTTAATAGTCCATAGTGTATCCCACTGGTGGGCAAACGCCTCGCCTCAATTTTGTAGCTTCGCGGTCAAACATCTAATTATAATTAATATAAAACGATATTTTTAGAATATTCAATTTAATAAATCAAAATACAAGTTAATTTATTTTTTCAATTCCTACTATTAGTTCACACTCTCCCTATATATACATATATATTTATATATATATATATATATATATATATATATATATATATATTTATATATTTATACATCTTGTTCAAATACATTTTTAAAGTTGTAATGGATGACATTTATGTTAATACAGTTTTTTGAAATATAATATAATATTAATTGATTAATTAAATTTAACTAATTAATTTCAGTTTTATATGGGAGAAAAAATTTTTGTTATATAAGATATTTAGCAGGATATAAAAGTAGGAATTGACTTTGAATTTTTTATATATTACTTGTTACAAAATAGGGCGTTTGCAGCATAAAAAAAAGTATTAGGGCAATTTATGGCCTCCAACAACAAGAGTCGTACCAGTCCAGTCAATGTTCAAGAAGCTTGGCTCCTACCACTGCCAGCTCTTTATATATATGTGGTGTGTGTTTGTGAACCTGGTAAAAAGTTGGTCGATGACCCGCCCCAACCGTCACACCTATGGGGGTCTCTCACGTACAAAAAATAGTGACAAGTGCAAGCACATGGGGGGAGGGGAGAAGAAAAAATCCAAGATGGCCGCCGTACAAAGCTAATATCGTCATTTATGGTCCGATTTTGAGTTTTATGTTTTGTTGGATTATTATAGAACATACAGAACGAGATAAAATCTTTCATCTTGCTCTTCCGTGCACACACGAGTGATATTTTCTGATACAATAATAATATATCTATATGTGCACGAGAATAAAACGATTGTGTTGAAAGAGAGTTTCATTTTAAGAAGCCCCGTTAAGATTTAGGTTCGTCGTGTTAGTACGAAGCCTCCTATAGTAGGGTAGCGGACAGCGTAGTCATGCAACGGATAGTAGCAAAATTTAGGGACTATGTGAGTATGTTTAGCAATGAAAAAATACATCGCACCCGCTGGCAAGTGTTAAGACACCGTTTTGAGGTCTATACGAAATTTTCTTGTAAACCAGTCCTTTATTAACTGAGAGACAACCTTGGATCGCTATAAGCTCCTTCCCTGTCGTGATGCTGCTGCCGGTGTGGGGCCATTTATACACTGAGGAGGAATCTTCGTCGTTAAGTTATCGTAATCGTTGTTTTCTCGCCAGTCCGCCACTTTCGGATCTTCTGCTTGCCTACAACACCGTTCTACAATATACAAAATAATGAGAAATTTTGCGTAAATGATAAAATCTTTCAATATAGATTATCTTTTGATAATGTTAAGTTACAAAAAATTAATAACTATAGTTTGTTGTAAAATTGTAGCTTAGGTGGAAGAACGGTAAGATATCGCTTACTCTATTCAATAGCATTGCAACCTACCACGTGAAAAAGTGGCACCCTTACCAGTGGTTATTACTTGGTATACATGTTCGTATGTCCTATCCAATAAAACAGCCTGGGCTGCGTGATAACGCATTTAATTATTACTTCCTTCTAGAATATGCATGAATAACTAGGTAAATTTACGCCTTATAATAATATAACATAATTAATGGACTAACTAATTTTGCCATTGTGCATTTTTTTTAGTTGATTTTAATGAGAAAATGTTTAATGACTAGCTATTTTAAATAAAATGGCAACAAACAATATTTTTTTTATCTGTTTTGTGACGTCGCTCCCTCACGCGATCTATTTATTCACTACCGGGAGAACTTTAATTTCTATTTATCAATTTCTGTTATGTACACTAAATTACTTTTAAATTATATTGTTTCTTTTGTTGTCGATCCTAGGGTACAACGTTTAGTGTAATAATATTTACGTGATTCATGAAAATGTCATATGTTCGTTTTAGAATACTTCAATGGCCGTGCTCTTCAAGTAGCAATAACAAGTGTTTGGTTGTGTTGGGATTATAAATTGCAATGGTTGTGTTCATTTATGTTGCTGTAGACTCTTTTCACCGATGGAAATGGTTGATACTGTTAATAATAGCTATCTATCAAAAGTTGGAACCTGTCAACGGTAAGTGTATGAGGGTTTGATTATGCACGCACGTTGCGATTATGCTGCGTTGTTCTAGACGTATACAACTTTCAATAATTTTACGTAAATATTATTACTTACTTAAAAGTATACAAAGTCCATCAAGTTATTTGAATTTTTATATTCAAAACTATAAGGTCATACCTTTATTTTCTATGTGTTTATGCAAAAGGCGTACTGATAAGCAGTCTTACTTAAAAATAAAAATATCTAAATGTTAAATACATACCTTTTATTTAAATTTGGTCATAATATCCACAACTTTATTTGTATTACAATTTATTTGTTAGTTATTGAGAATTTTTTTGTTATTATTAAATATAAAATGATTATATTAGCTTTCTTTTATATTTTGTGTATTGTTTTTCCTGCTATAATTATACCTATACTACTTTTATATTAAACTGATACCAGTTATCGAAAGATATCTATTTTATTATTATGGTATAAATAATACTTTAATTTAATAACAGGATAAGCATAATAGTATGATAAATACCTAGTAAGATAATTAAAGAAATATTTAAATTTATAATGCTTTCTAACTAAGCTAAACATGGCTTAGAGAGCATTATGACCTAAAATTATAAACAGATTATTAACCAGTTAATAAATCTAATGACCATTGAATAAAAAGTAGGGTCAGCTGAAATCTAAAATTAGCTAAGAATCAGCTGAACAGATACTTTAGTTTCTAAATTGTTAGATCATGTAGAGATTTGCTAAAACTCATACATCATAGAATACATTACATTAACAATGAAGTTGTTGTTTATTTTTCTCACAAAATATGATGGTAACTAATATAGTATTCACTCAAATTGACAGTAATGAAATATTCATTAGTTTTGTAGACAGTAAATAAATAGTTTTGGTTTGGTAAAAAAAATATGACTTATTTATTGCTGTATTAATATTTATTCTAAATTCATTATGATTATTACTTGTTTCAGAAATGTAATATCTTCTTTTCATCATTTTCTTGTTTGATTTATTTATTTGTAATTTTAAGATGATTAAGAGTTATTAAATAATAACACAGTAGATGTATTTTTTAGGGCTTAAGTGTTACTGCAACATCGAAAGTTCAAGTTGCCCTAATGCAACATGTGAAACTGATGGATTTTGTTATGCATCTACTAGACTTGACAGAGGAGTTCAAAAGTTTACCTACCAGTGAGTATGAAATTCCATTTGTAGTGTTTTCATGCTGAATCAATTATTGTTATGAATTCTTCTTTCGGCCACTTTTTACACTGCTCAAACAGATGTAAGCAGATACTTAAAAAATTTAGTAGGGTATGTATTATTTAAAAACCATAATGCTCTAACACAAAGGCAGTTAGAATTTAACTTTTTTCGTAATGAAATTGTAAAATGCAAACGTCATTGCTATAAACTGATATTAAGGTACATATTTATTGAAATACTATAACAGGTATTGAATAATAAAAGTGAAAACATGTAAAGACCTTATACTGGAAAAATTGGCAAATATTCAACACAAATCCACTAGTACTAGTTGTTGATGGCTCTTCATTATATTTTTAACCAATTTTTGTCAAATCGTTGACTTGTGTAGAGTGCTGGCCTTAAGCTGTATGAACATGAGCCAGGCCTTATCAAAAGAAGGCAAACCAGTCATATGTAAGATGCCAAGATTTTATTGCTGTTTTAAAGATTACTGCAATTCTGATGAGATTTCCCAAGAAATATTATACAAAGCACTACATGTCTCGACAATGGGTAAGGTTGTTCTGCACTTGTGGGCGTGTGATACCTACTTTACGATGCAAATTTGAGTTTGTTTGATGTACTATTAGAACATAATTGCATTGCCATTCTTTCCGATAAGTTTTGTGTTGAGATGCCAATATTCTAACAATATCGCTTCTTATTTAGTGATTTGAATATGTACCTACTAAGCGAGATAAAATTTCCAGGCCATTGGCCAGATGATATTTTTATTAACGTTTTGAATGATGCGCCGTAATTTTAACAAATACTATTTCCCGAGTGTGCATTGGTTTTGCTTAATCCCACTAAAAGTAATGTCTGGTGGTTCCACTTGCGGCGCAGCTGTATCGAGCTCAAATCACTGATACCCATCGAGCACCCCTTCAGTTGCTCCACAACGAGAACTAGAAATGAGTCGGTGGTGATAGAGTGTTGTAAGTCACATGACATGTGCAATCACGACCTTCGCCTGGAGATACACACGAAGCCGCCAGGTAGGAGCGACGTGGAGGTAGTGCCTTCGATGTGCTGCTTATTTCTGCACAAAAGCTTGCTGCCACCAAAATCTTAATAATATTATGTACCCAGTAGAAATTATCCTACAAAAAAGTAGGCTCTACTATGAGCTTGGTATATGGCGGGAAATTGCATGGCTACTTGATTTACATTTCTTGTTTTTGTTCTAAAATTACTAAATTTCTTTCTCTATAGACCGGCATTGATGATCACCGTTAAACATAATTTCTATATACTAATTGTATGATTTATGGTGTAGATGTTGGCCTCGAGATAAATTATTCCCACCTGGGGACATGCCTATATGGTGTCGTGAAGGCAAAACGTCACTAGTAAAGTGCTGCAACACGGACTTCTGTAATAATAAGATCTTTACAGGTACGGAATACATTGGGAGTTTCACATCAGGGCACCATTCTGGGTTGCTTTATCTTGTGATGTCCGATTAAGAATCATGTCGAGTTTTGCAATGTGATAGACTTATCAGATTCATTGCTGGGGTTTGACTGTCATTGAGAGCAATATAATTATTACAAAATGCATGAGAATGACATTTTAGGGAACTTTTAATATCATACTTGAAGGTATTTTTTCATATTGTAATAATAGTAGTTTTTGTATAAGTATTAAGTTCTATGAATATTATATATCATTTCAGTAATATTTCGATAAAGGAAACTTAGCTTTTAAACTTAATTTCAATAAAGGATAATATACCATTATATTAGTAATATTCAGTTAACACTTAAAATATTTAATCTGTGTCCAAAATAACATATTAACTATTTTCTATTTCGATGACATAATTCTAAATTTTTATAGTACTATAAGAAAATTAAATTTTTTTTGTCTATGATTTCATATAAATTTACATTAGTGAACACAAAAATTTGTTGTGGATCCTAAAAAATATAGATAGAGTGTTGAAGATTTTATAATATTTATGTATGTGATCATAAGCCGGTTTATTTAATTTTAGCATGGCTTTTCCATTTAATATTGCATGATGATATCTTTAGACATTTTTTCCGCAATTGACTTTTAGCTGTTTATTATTTAATGATGTTGGTAACCTTTGAGTCTTGGTTGTTGATATTTCCATTGGGCGTTTTGTGCCTCAATGTTTATTATGAAAAGTGATAAATAATGCTAACAACAATGGTTTACTTCACGATAATAAAAATATTAAAGAATTAAAATGTAATATACTTATATATTGTTATGAATAGTTAAGGGCATGTTAAAATTAAACGATGAGCAGTTGGCGCACTGGCGGGACCCCTCGTCCACAGAGTCGCTGGTCGCGGATTCGATTCCCGCATCGGAATAAATATATGTATGTTCTACAGATGAAGTGTATTCCGAGTCTGGTTACCCCGCCAATCCACATTGGACAAGCGGGTTAATTTACGTTCCTTCATAAATGGGGAGGCCCTGCTCAGCAGTGCGCCATATATGGGCTATAAAAAATTGAAATAAATGTGTCTTTGAAGTCATTATCTGTAATGACTTTCCTAGTATTTATTATTAAGGGAGTGAACTGAACCTCTAATGACAATTAAAGGGAGGCATTCAATGGTTTTTACGATACACACTTAAAGGTATTAAAAAACATATATTTTGGTTTTTCAGTATTTTGTGGAAAATTTTTACAAACAATACACAATTATAATAACTCACTATTTAAGTCTTACTTAAAATTTTTTGTTTCACATTCATTGTTTTAGTTTTCATGTAAGAAATATAAAGAAATTACATTTCCTTTGTCAATTAACAATTATTACAGAGAAACTAGACAAAACGGTGAAAACCATTGTCTTTTTAGGTATACTCAATAATACAATTTTTTGTCTCTTGTTTCTGTACCTTGCAGTAATAATTGATATATACAATTATATATATATATATATATATATATATATATATATATATATATATATATATATATAATTTTTTTTTCATAAAAAACTCAAGGGAATGTTATGTATAATGAATTATAATCTATTTTTATTTGAAAGATAAGGAAAAATAAAATAAACAAACATGAACAGACCGGCCTCTGTAAGCGATGCCCATTTTTATTTCAGTTTTATTCATTATATGAATCCAATATCATATTTAAGATATAGTTTTAATGCTCAATTTTAAAATGTTAGTTTTCTTTGTGTTAGGACTAGTTTATTAGAAAAAGTTGCCTTCACTTTCATATTCACGTTTTGTGTTCTTGGCTTATGTAAGTTTAAAGTACAGTTGCATGTAATCATTGTTTTCGACAACTTGAAATGGATGGGTTGCACCGTGATATTCTTTGAACTAAATAAATACATAAGTAATTGTTTATTTCAAAAGAATAAACGTGCACCCGTGTCCAAGGGCATGACATTCACCGCATCGAGTATTCCAACTGAATATGTAGAGATACTGAATATGTATCATGTACTGACATGAGCACGACGAATAAAACATTTATGCAAAAATTCTTAACAGCGCATGTGACATACGGCGCAAATCTGCCCATAAAATATATGCCCATGTATATCATTGATATCCTTGAATTTTTCACGCCCTTTGTAATGTCTATGTTCCAAATGTAATATGTTTATAATTGCGCACAAAATGTTTTGCTTAATTTTGCTAGTACATGTGTGGAATTTATTGTTAACCACTTCTGTAGGTATCCACTGCAAAAAACTAGTAGCAATACACTATCTACTGATACTGATACTATAAACTACTTTAATTTTACTAGTTTTTTCAGGTGCTCGGTACTTACTTTTATTATGTTGTGACTAATCGTTCTATATAATCTCTTCTTACAAGGTTTAATAAAGTTTACTTGTAATTTTTACTTTTTTAATTGAATGCTCAAGGGAGATAATTCCATATTTTATCAAATATGGTAGAATGTGGTGGTATGCATGTAATATTTATGTAACATTTATATGGTTTGCGTATAAACATGTACTGTGGTGACAATCAGGTTTTTGTAACGTATGTAATTTTGAAACAAAGAGTCGAGTCCCTCGGCGACAGCGTGGCAAGTGGTGCCGTGGCTAATGGTGCTTGTAGTACTTGGTCTGTGCGCTGCCATCAGCTTTTGGTGGGCAAAGCGGTCAAGCAAAATGAAGGATCGAGGGTCCCGGCCATTATATCCTCCAGAAGATTCACTTTGTGAAACTCGACACCCAATCATGCACGGCACGGCGACAATACGAGACATGATAGAACTTACCACTTCGGGATCTGGATCCGGTAAGCATTTAACATCATATCTATATAAAACAAAAGCTTTGTACTTACTGCTTTTGAACATATTGCTCGATAAAATTTATGTACATATAATGAATATATTGATTTATGTATGGTTGTATTGTTGAACCTTAAATAACCACCACTATTGTTGAAATTTAAGTAACTAACCACTGGGTGACCACTACTTAATTATTTTTGGACATCATAGAATTTATAGCTTAATATAGTTTAGACACAATCATAAATAAATCAGTTGCATCTATCCACAAACTTCTAATGCGAGTAGAATTATGTGAATTTAGGGTTTCGATGTCTGTTCTAAGCTGAAATATTATTGAAGTTTCCGATATAATTGTGAGTCAAGTATTGTACATTGGTTTGCGTTTTAAGGTTAGCAAGTTGACAGAAAATAGAACATTATGAATTCAGTTCTCTGAGAGAGTCTTCTGTTCAGCAACAGGAGTCATGAATTGTCGATGTTGAAAATCATGTATATAGATGAAATTATGCAAGTGGTTCACTTGAATTTTGTATATCGTGTTTATTGGATTGATGTGGCTTACGTATGTTCACGGTTACATGAGATATACAATGATAGTGGTAAAAACAAACATTTTTTATGGTAATGTCATACAAGAAATAAATCCTAAAGCGTGGTTATTCCGTTGGTTAGATATTTTGTTCATAATAGTGAGTGGCGTGTGATGCAGATAAATGATTTTAAAAAATATTTAAACTTGATTAAAGTTTAACTGGCTAATTCCAAATACAATAAACACTAAATGTTTTGTTATGTACTGTAATTTTCATTGACTACAATCTAGATTGGTGTTTCTGACCTTTGCCTAATAGCGACTCTCGCGCAAAATAAGATAACCTTTCTCTCTTCATTATCTGTATGTTACAAATAACATCAAATATATTACATCAATTAACATGACGTCACAGAAACTGACTATTAATTTCAAGAGTTTAGAAGTTCTTTTAGAAGTATATTGATGTCTTTTAACTATTACGATAAAAAGTTGTTTGAGATGAAAAAAATGTATAACAAAAGCGAGTACCTATTATGTTTTTGTATTATTTCATAGATTACACAACACGTTCACAATTACACTACACGTTGATTTTTCCACACTTCTATCGCAAAATATTTCCTTGTACATTAATATTTGTTTCTTGCATTATATATCCGTCTAATTTAATATGAACTGAAATTTTGCAACGAAACAGACTTTTTATTCCCAGTATTTTTTTACATCTTAGTTCGAAATGTAATTTAGAAGAGTGGTTATTTGTTGTTAAATTATGCATATTACAAAGTACATATTAATCTTTATTTATCATAGTTGTTTTGGAATATTTTGAAATAAAATTGCTAAATATGAATGATACATGAAGTTGATCACTTGTTATGTAGGTACGCTAAAGAAAATATTTATTCACATATATTAAATTTCACAAACAGCATTCGTCTTATGTAATCACATGTTATTATATTACTGACCTACGCTGTGATATGCACATAGACGTAACAGAACTACTATAAAAAGAATTGAAATTTAATTGACTTATGTAACTTTGTGCCATCGTGTAATTTGACCTTCAAGTAGAAGAGTTCTTTGAGAGTTGGAGAGGTCGTTGCTAAACGACTTACCTCTTACTATTTATATCTTATAATCTGTGCAGAATCTTAATAAGAATAATAATAAATAAGCTTAAATTATTCACAGCAAGTGAAGCGTTCTTATTTACTTCTTCGATTTATCATCTAGCTCAGACGATTTTTTTAAAGGAAGTGATAGGCAAAACAAGCATGCGGTTCACTTGATGGTAAGCAACTTTCTTAAATATAACAGATTGGGGAAAAGTTTCTTCGCATTTTATATGAAAACTCAAGACTTTTTTTTTTTAAAGTTTATTTACATTTTAATTATAATATATGTGCCATTTTGTTCATGACTTTGGGCCATCATGTAGGTAGTGACATGATGTTCTCCGTATCTCAACACTTAAAGTCTAATAACATTTCTTTGTTTTTCAATTCTGAGTTTTGTTTTTTGAAGAAAATGGGTAAAACTAAGGAACATTCCCAAGAGATCAGAGGCATAATAATCGGCCTTTATAAACCCGGTAAAAGGAATCGTGATATTTCATGACTGCAAAAGTTTTATGACTATATTGTTAAGAAATTTACGACTGAAGGAACAACTTGCACCAATCGTCACCTAGGCAGCCCGAGAGCCACAACTTCGAGTGAAGATTTGAATATAGTTATTAAAAGCAAATGGGATAGACGATTAACTGCACCAGAAATAGCTTAATTCTAATTCAAATAAGGCCGTCATTAAAAACAAAGGTAGACATATGGATGAGTCTAAAACTTTAAAATTACAACATGTATAATGTCCGAAATATTGTTCAGTAATAGTTCAGATGATTATAAAGTAACTTTACTCATTCAAATTTTTACAAAATGTATTGCCTGGGTAGGTAAATACTTTTGAACGGTAGGGTATATAATATGAATTTAAAAAGAAAGTTTTTATTTAGTTGTGTTACTCTCATGACTCCTCCTGCCAAAAGTAGTAATAAGCTGATAGTTGCCATAATCAAAGAATTGAATTGAAAAATCAATTCATAAATTTTTTGTAAAATTTGACGCTGAAATCAGTATTGTAACTTTTGAAGGTCTACCACTGCTCGTTCAACGGTCAATTGCAAGGCAGATACAATTATTGGATATCATAGGCAAAGGTCGATTCGGTGAAGTATGGCGAGGGCGATGGAGAGGCGAGAATGTAGCTGTTAAGATATTTTCATCGAGAGAAGAGTGTTCATGGTTCCGGGAGGCTGAAATATATCAAACAGTTATGTTACGTCATGAAAATATTTTAGGATTTATCGCTGCTGATAATAAAGGTAATTTAATTGTTTCATTGTTAAGTTCCTTATATAATTTCTAAATCTACTTGAAATATATGTTTTATTTATGTATTTTTTTATTACATTCGATCTGTTGTTGCCAACCCTTAATGCAAAAACTGTGATGTATAAACGTTTTAGTTCTTCTTCAAATCGTTTGTTGTATTATTATTAAATTAATTATTTTAGCGGATTGAACATACGTTGTCAAATGTCAGTAACAGATGGGAATTTAACAAGCGAATATTATTAACGATAGATTATTTTCTATCAAGTCCACGCTAACAACTTCCTTTTATTAATTAAATATTTAATTTTTATTTCCTTTTATTAATTTACACATTAATCCATACTCATCTCTCTCATCATCTTTATATTACAGATTATAGAGGTAGAAATAGGTTAATGCTTACTGTATATCGTGTTCATTAGAGATAACATTTTTAAGCTAAATTAAATTTTAGTAATTTTAACTTTCTGATCAATAATCACGCGTTTCAATATGGTACTATAAAGTATCGTTAATATCGATAAAGAGGGTATAGTAACATATGACTTTTTATTGTTGAAGACAACGGAACTTGGACCCAGCTTTGGTTGATAACGGATTACCATGAGAACGGCTCACTGTTCGATTTCCTCAGCGCGAGAACGATAGACTCTAACACTTTGGTCAAAATGGCACTCTCCATCGCTACTGGGCTGGCTCATCTGCATATGGATATCGTTGGTACCAAAGGTAATTAATTACTATTTGTATAACTATCTGTTATGGGTCATAATGAACATGAAAGCATACCTTGTTCTATTTCATAATCGTATAACGCTGTATGTTGTAACTCTTGTTCAGTGTGATTAGAGCATTTACAGCTCTAGATATCAGTTGACCCGTCTTGTAAAAAACTTTGACAAAAAAGTAGAAAGTCTCAAGTTCCTTTTTCAATATTTAAACGGAACCTCAACATAATGTTGATGTTGTATAATTTTTGAGACGGCATTAAAACCGGGTAGTATAATTATAGAATCTTCAAGAATATTTCTACGTGAGGCATATTGACTGACAGGCGACTCGAAATATACCCGAACTTTTAGTTTGGATCCATATACTATAAGTTCTATTCTTTGATACATAGGATTTAAGTTTCATTAAATTGGACTCAGTATGCGGGAAATGTCATTTAGTCTATAATTATCGTCACTTTGTGGCACTACTTTCTAGTAATGCTGTACGATAGATTTTAATTTACAGCACATACAAAATGTAAAACTACTAACTTTTCTCAACACTGCTTATGTTTTGTTTTTAATGTATGTAATACATACATTTTCGAGTAGGATTTTTATTTTTTTAATTTCAAAATACATTAGTATGTTTTAATATGCTATGTACCACTTAGTTATATTTCATCTGATAGGGTCGTGAGCACTGATATTGTGTTTTTTAGTAACTCAGTAATTCCCATATCTTCTTGCGGAATTTTCCGCTATACGATAGATGAGTGTTGCAAGTCCTATTTATTTATAGGGGGATAACTATTTCGAAAATAAAGCTATACATAGACAGTCACAGGTTGGTAAAGGGTAGTAGTTGGTAAAGTAATTGCAGTATGAACTTACTAGCCGGCCAGACATAAATTTACCTGTCTGTATGGCGACGTCCTACATAGGAGAAGCTTCTGGTCGGAAGTGGACTGGTATTTTTGGTGATGATTAAATCTCTGTTAATCTTTATCAGTATGTCAACTATTGTTTTAAGAGGACCGGAAAATAATGTTTTTTTTTAAATTAAATTCAAGTAGATAAATTTTTAATAAATATTCAATCACTTGATATAATTACCCATGTTATCAATAACATTTTGCCATTTGGTATGAAAATTGTTGATTGATGGAAAAAAATCAATTTTATTGAGTAAAATATCTAAAGGTATTTTAAGCCATCCAAATTTTTCAATGTTTTACAAATTAGAAAATGTTGTAGCGTTCATAATCACGTGGTGCTAAATGAAGAATGCAGGCATATGTAGGTGGGTGATGCTTATCTGAATTCTTTAATATTTTTCCAGGGTTCATCTTGCGTAGTTGGGTCTTGCATTATCTTGTTGCAGAATAACGCCTTTTATGTTGACAATCACTGTACATTTTTTCGATTGACGATCGATTCAGTCTCCACTCTTTTTATTTATTAATTCATTAAATCATCGTTCTTCTTACTTGAGTTCTGCGTTCAGTTTGTTTAGGTTTCAGCACACAAAAAGGAACGACTCAGACGACGGTAACAGTTCCAGTTAAATCTTATTGGTACTGCTGCTCGTCAGTGGCAATCATAAGCTTTGTCAAAGATTCATTCACTTAAGTAGTAAGGTGCACCACATGCAAAATATGTCCTCAAAACCACGCATTATCATTACAGGTAAACCAGCGATAGCCCATAGAGATCTTAAATCAAAGAACATTCTAGTTAAAAGTAATTTAACTTGCGTGATTGGTGATTTGGGATTGGCTGTGCGGCATAACGTGGCCAGCGATTCTGTTGATGTACCTTCAACCAACAGAGTTGGCACTAAGCGCTATATGGCACCAGAGGTATTTAATTCCTTACCGACTTTTATATTAATTAATATTGAAAAAGGTCACAAGTGTGTTAATTTTTAAGATTCAAGCGTGCGTCTGAGCATTGCTAAGCCCCGGTGGCCTATTTAGTTGTGTATTCCATCAAAATTATATTGAACGCTAGCGATTCGAGTTTATACATTTGCATGTACTTTAGAGATTGCTATGTATTTACAGTTTTATATACGATTTATCACGTTTCTGAGTAAAACCTGTGTTAAATTTTTAGCGGATTTTTATTTCCTATAATATTCAAGAACTTATAGAATTTGAAATATTTTGAAAGTATATTCGAGATTAAAAAAGTTATTTATCTTCCCTGAAACTGTAATCTAATACATAGAAAAATATTAGTTGTACTGGAGGAAGATAGTAATCAGTATAAGTGGTGGAGATTATATTTCCCATTTACGCCTCGATGATGACAGAGTGTTTGTTTGTCTGGAAACCTACGCTGACAATACTTATTATTAATTAATACCATACAAATCGTTTTTTCAATGTGTATTTATTATGTGAGTAAATTCGAATGACCAATCTGTAGTCATATTAAATAGGTCCACGATTGATCAGTGCAGATCTAATATATATGCTTATTTAGCTTATTTACTATTATTACCCTTTTTTATTTTAAGGTGCTCGATGAGAGCATGGACTCAAGACAGTTTGATCCGTACAAGCGTTCAGATGTATATTCATTCGGATTGGTGCTGTGGGAGATGGCACGTCGTTGTGGTATAATGCCAGACGAGTATCAGCCACCATATTATGATTGTGTACCTCCTGATCCGGCTCTAGAGGACATGCGGCGGGTGGTTTGCACTGAGAAAAGGCGACCTAATGTTCCAAACAGATGGCATTCGGATCATGTAAGTATTAATTTTTTTATCGGTTACCTACCGTTAATAATATACTTACTTAATGACTATGAGGATTAGTAAATTTATTTGTCTGTTATAATTAGTTGCATATTTGTATTGCATTTTGTACATTTACACAATGAATTTCTTTGATTTTTTCATAACGTTATTTAACTGTCAATTTATCTGTTCAAAGTTATATATATTTTACACTATATGCACATAAGCCCTTGCGACTGTAGCTTTATAGTCTTACTAGTCCTGATTTTGACAAAAGTCGTAGTCACGGAGCGCTGCATACCTAAAACAGGTATCGTTGGATTTGTTGTGATCTCCACATGACGAATCATCCTGTTTTAGTTTCGAAAACCGGGAACAAATGGTATTTATAACGTCATAAAAATGGCATTTGTATACATTAAGTATTTGTAGATTTCACGAATTCTAAGACTCTCGAGTAACAAGACTAAGTCACAGTACTACCACGACCTCGAGAAAGAGAGCAATTGCCGCTTAACTTTATTATTTTTCTGCTATATATTACCCATGCCGCCTTCTCATCGTGATAAATATTTGTATGGCCTATTGATATTTATTCTGACCCTGGCTATTTCGCCAATCTGCGTTGAATAAGCGTGGTGGGCTAACGTTCGTTTTTTTGTAAATTGGGGATACCCATGCCCAAGAGTGAAACATACGTGAGCTGTGAAAAAAATACACTAATTTAGAAGATAATTTATGTTTTAGTTTTTGAGTATGTTTTTATTTAGTGACTATTTATTATAAAACTGATATCAATAATTTGATAATTAAAACCAAAAATGTTCTGTTTAATCAAAAGAGCATTTTTGTGCTCAGGTACTTTCAGCGATTTCGAAGGTGATGAAGGAGTGTTGGTATCAAAACCCAGCGGCAAGGTTAACGGCGTTACGTATTAAGAAAACGCTCGCGAATGTCGGCACGTTAGACCATTTCAAATTGTAACTTCGAACGAATGGTGCGTATAATAGTTAATGTAATAATAATTATATAATAAATATAATAGTTGAGCACGAACCCGGTTCTGAAGTTGGTTGCATTAAAAATATATATTTCAACGCATCCAATTCGTCTGACATTTTGGATATACATTACACGTTAGATTATTTCATTTAGACAAGATTATTTCAATATTACACACTTGTATATTTATTAATAATAACGTTATTTATGCTAAATAAAAGATTGATTAATAGAGTCAGGCGTTACTTTGCGGAAATCTTTTATTATGTGTACAGTCAGAATATTTACGTGGCTAAGATCGCGATAAGTGTTTTTTACTGAAGTGGATGTAGATTAAGTTCTCTGTAAATCCACGTCCTTCAGAAAAAAAACACATTATTATTTTTCTGCTTTTATTTGGTTATCGCGGATTTTAGCCAAGTAAAAATTCTGACCGTCTACAAAACAAAAGATTTGCTCATAGGGACATAAAAATGATAAATAGGTTTCTTAACTTGTTTATTCAAGGCACAATACAAATACCATCAAAGTAACAATCAGAATAAAAATTAAGCTAAAAATTAGAGAAAATTACTACACAAGTTTTCAGAATAACATAAAATTAACGTTAATGTGCCAAAGAATAGGCATTGGCTCAGCTTTAATGCTGTAGTCGGTTCACTACAGCGCTGGTCATTCTCCCAACACCTGTAAGTGTGCGTTACACAAAAAATGCAAAAGAAATCTAGGTATTTCTAAGGAAATGACGTATATTTTTATTAGTTCAGTAAACGTACTAGCAATAGCTATATAGAAATACTATTAGCAATAGATATATAGAATATGAGACATATTTTAGAATACAAGAAACATTTCAGCCGTAATGAAATATATAATATTGATTTTATTTCAATCGTGTAATGAAACAGGTGTGAAAAGAAGTGAGTGCTGCTTTTCTCACTTTGTCAACGAACTTATTAGTGGTCGATTATTTTTTTAATTTTTTGCAGGTAAATAGTGCGACGGTAAAATATTCGTGATGGATGTCATCTTGAGTGTTGTACGCCATATCGGTTACTAGGACAGTAGTTATGACAATAGCCGGATGTCTCGATTCGCCCCAAACACCACCGAGCGTCTCCTAATCCTACCTCTTAGAGTATATTAAAGTAATATCAGAAAGAAGCATTTATTATTAAATGGACTTCAAGCTGTAGTGATATCTTTTGTTACCAATTACGTAAGTTTTACCTTTACATAAAGTTTTGATTACGTTTAATTTATTATTATTATGCATAATATAAACGCAATATACATAATTGTTTATTTTTGTAAATAAATAGTTTTTTGTTGAAAAGAATAAAATAGCAAGTTTCGTTTATACTTCTTTACAAACTCAAGTGTATGTCGTAATGAAAATTATTCCGTGTTAGATATATTTCATTTTTTGTTATTATTATTTTATTTTCTCATTGACTGTTACACCAAATTTATTCCTGTATTAAACTAGTCTCGTTGTAGGAAAGCGTGGCGCTTATAAATCTCTACGCATGGATAAGAGTGATCATAAAAAAAGTAATTCGGTAATAATTTATATTGATGAAAAAGGAAACGTTAAAATGTATAAATACATATTCTTAAAACGAGAGCTGTTTAAATTGTTAATTAATACAATATTATCTTTGCAAGAAGGTGCGATAACTATTTTCAAAATATAATAACACTGCCTGATTGTTAAATATCATTTGATTATATTAAGAACTTACTAATGTAGATCGTCGTAAATAAATTTAGATTTGAAGTGCTAATGTATCTATTGTAAGCTTATATACATAAAGAATAAAAATCTTCTTATATTCCTATAGTGGATAATGAAGTAACAAAACATTTATATTTAAATTATTTTTATATGCACTAGTACTGTTATTATTTTACTTATAAAACAATATTTAATTTCACTAAGTGCAGACAATAGAAGGTAACATTTGGCGCTTTTTACTAATATCGTGTTCAGTAAGGCAATATTAAGTTAAAAAAGATCAAAAATATCAAATAATAAATTCTAAATCATTGATTGTATCGTTTGAAATTAGATTTTAAGAAAGTAATAGGTATTGTAAAGATCATGGTGGTTATTATGATCCTTACTCGTATCATTCATTTCATATCACTGTCTAGTACAGTCTAGTTTCCAAGGAAAACCAAAACTCGTTTGAATTGGGAAATTCAATACAGTTCGTCATTTCGTTAGGAATGTGTCATTTTAAAACGAAATCCTTTGTCAGCCAGTTTTAACCTATTTTTGACGCATTGCAGTGACCTAACACATTTATAAAATAACAATTAGAAAAAATATTTTCCGTACTTTTAACTTAACCGTAGTGATATTTGTTTGTTGAGAGACGTGTGGTGTGTGGTACATACACCAAAATAAATTAAATTAGCGGTTGCACATTCTCAGTTTAATTAAAAAAAATACTTTTCAATCAAAATTTAAAAGATTTGAACTTTTGTATGTAACATGGAATAAAGACTAAATGAACTCAACTATTTGCGTAAGAATTTTGATAATCGAGTAGATTTCATACATTTATGTAACTTTTTATATTACTAGAGATAAAAGTTAATTCATTTCTTATCATCGTTAGAGTTCAGATATTATATACAAAACAGAATTCTAGTGGCGTTATATTGAATCGTTGCATTGGAAGTTCGAACATATAAACAGTGCTATTGTTTTATTCTATAATATATGCTTTAACATTACCTTGCTTTGATATGTTTATATACCAGTAACTTATAAAATATAATAATACATTGTTAAAACGAAGGGTTTGAAAAGTTTCTACTATAAAAAAAATTCTGTAACTATCCTAACGACTTGTAAATAATAGTATCATTTATAAATTCAATAAACATTAGGCACGTTCAAATGTTTGCTGTCTAAATATATAAACCATAAGTAACCATGGACCACTTATGATGTATATATTAGGATCAAAGATGCTAACAGTGAAATAGACTGAAATTATACACTAATTATTAATACATACTTCAGCTGACTTTAACGCAGCCATGATCGATGATCGGTAAATGTGGATATGATAGAATGATGTGCTGAGGGATTACTTGAATGTCATTATCAAAATTGGTAATAATAAGGCAAGTCGGGTTTCATATAAAACCTACCATTACCATCGGAGAGGCATCCAAAAGTATTAATATATCAATATTGACAATAACTTTGTTAAGAGTCGTTTTTATATTATATACAATGGACGCGACTTCCTTTACCAAATGCCATGTTTGATAGAAGCAAATTGCTTCAAAAAGTTAGCTAGCTATGAAAATACATAAACCTTCAGCATATTATAAAAAGTTTTGAAAAGGATAAATTACCTCAAATTTATAGTAAGCAATATAATTGAATTGTGATACGGTATGATCCAATCACTTTGTTATTGGTGCCTATTTTTATGTGTAATTTATAGTGATTTCCTTTAGTAATCATTCTTATTGATAACTTTATAGCTTATATAGCTTGCACGTATGTTAATGTATTAATATTTGTATTATTACTGCGAGTCTTAGCTTGTAAATTTGATGATAAATTACATTTACATGTTTTCACACGACTTTCAATTCTATGAGATCCTGTGTACAATACGTTTCTTATCTCTATTTTAACAGTGTCATGCTTGTGTTTTTAGTGTTTTAAAGTTTGGGAGTAGATTTATGTATAAAAATAATAATCACAATCACAATCACAATATTAAGCAATACTTTGATACTAATTAATCTTCCGACTAAAAATGTAAATGTAGGCTAAATGTTATTTGGAATTATATTGTTATCTATATTTAAAAATGTAATACAGACATATAGAAAAAGAAAGCTAACCTATAAATTTGATTTATATTTCGAGTTGTCAGTAAATGTGAAAAAACAATTTAGTAATATAGTATGTGTATGTAAAAGTATATAGGATTGCTTTATATTGCATAAAATAGCGTACAGGCAACATTTTAATTTAAGCGATATCCTTTTTTTGTCATATATATTATATACTTTGCTACTTATAAGTTAGAAAGACACGCAATAAAAGTTTGTCACTAAAATAATTACATATACAAAATTATTTGCAATGGTTCTGTAGAGATTGAAGTTTTTCCGTAGATTGAAGACGAGAATGCAATCAATGTTAGTGAATTAGTATTAAGTATGTAATTTATATTAGTTATGTCTTGTTATTAGACTTTGTACTAGTGTCCGATCGAAGATTCAGTATTATTTTGAATTAAAATGAGAGTTATTAATATTTTGTTTGAAATACGATGGGTCAAAACGACATACCGGAAATAGTTTTTGCCTATAATTTTAGGCTCCATTAAGAAAGAAAAACAGAATAGTAAATATAATGTATTTTATCCAGAACGGCGACGTGATTGGTCCACTGCCAAATTAACAATTGGAACAATAAATATTAATACACTATTAAAAACTATGTTAAGTTTACGTAAAAGGATAGGTAATGTATTACGTAAAAGGATAGATAATTTATTTGTAAAATGAAGTTTGTAAATTATAAATTCATCACACAAAACCTTTTCTAGTCATGTGGCATCTATTAAATGCGTGGACTAAGATAAATAAGGTGAATATAATATGTATATAATTGTTATGGCTAATTTGGGGAACATAGACGCTTCTTTTTTTTTGCCTTTGGTGCATAATTAAATTATTTATCACATAAAACGGGACTATGATAATATACCAATCGCGTGTTATTGATCGGTAAGCATTATTTGAGCACCAATTTTCTCATTTTGATTAGTTTTTGTATCACTAATAATTACTATGTGACTATTATTACTTCATTTATTTTTATTTATTATAATTTTTTGATACCGACAGTGCAATAAGAGTAATGATTTTAATAAATAAATGCATGAATATTTTAATAAATTGATTGTCCATGTAGCAAACAATTAAGCTAGCGAGCCATGTCATGAATTTTATTGACCCTAACAAAAAATCTGAAGTGTCCTGCACTTTATTACTTAGGCATTAGTTTGAATAATATAGGCTAATAATATTACCAACTATTTCGTTATCTTGAGGGGCATCACATGCTAGTAGTATTGTAAATAATTAACCTTTGTCAACAAAGAAGAGAATGGCTAGTTGAAATGAAATCGCAAAATGTATGTGTTTTAAGTACGTGACGTATTAAGAGACAAATAGTATTAAATATATGTTTTGAGGATTAATGTTTTCATGGTAACTGGAACCGTTTACCAATAAAGCAGATTGGTGGATTGCGCCGAGCCATGTGGACCTGCGTCGATCGTCGCGTACAAATATAAAAAAACAAATCTTTTCCATCAAAACCATACCCAGTTCAAAAATAAATGTGAAAAAAATTTTTGCAAATGAAAATTCTGCTTCGGTTGTAATGCCTAGTTTCGTTCGGACACTAACTTGTACACCTTGTCTGTTCATACGCCGATAATGCCGCCTACTATAGCTGTCTTAAAAAAGTAAATGTAATAGAATTACGATCTGATGTTTATTGAAAACAGTTGTTTCGCTTAAAAAAGCGTCAAGTATTTGTTAAAGACATGGTGTATGTAGGTAAATAAACAATAGTCAGCAGCTTAAACATTCAACAATAAATAGAGGTAGACACATCATTATTGTAGAAACTTTCTTTCTTATTAAAAGTATATGTGAATTGAAAGTATAATATAAGAATTATTAGACTTAAGCCATCAAGTTCAAATTAATGTCAAACTGAATTATGTACAAGCATCAAACCATCGGTTTGAAATTTTGATGAGCAATACCACGAGAGTACAAGTAATGTTATTACTTAACTACAATAACGTGCGGTCGGAGGCAGCGTCATATCACAAGATCATACGAATTCGATGATTTATTCCAAATATGAATTTTATGTACATGCCATTATATAATTATCCCATAAGTTTTATTAATTGGTTATGGAGTGGACTAATTAATTAAAGTAATATAATTAATAAAGCAAGTGTTTTTAAAACGTGTTTTATTTCAAAATTAAAGTAACTTATATCAATAAGTCTTCAATCAACTTTAAAAATTAATAATTTTCAACTTTTAAAATTATAAATTTTAAAAGTTGAAGATTTTTTTCTTTTATGAATGTAGTTGTGTGCCAGCATCATTTCGTACATACATTTAAGTGTGTATACTAGTGAGAGACCGTATAAGTAACGGCAATTGCTTTCAATTTAATTTTTTGTTGCGTAACTAAGTTTTCGCTACTTTTATAAAAATGCATAAATTGTGCAAAAATGCTTACATACATATTATTCAAAGTATTGCCCATCGCTAGCTACAACTTTTGCCCATCTTTCTGGCAGAGCTTGAATACTGTTACAATAAGTGTTCGTTTTTTGGGGGTATCCACGAATCAAGCCATTTTTCAATGTTTTCATATGAGCGGAACTGCTAATCAGCCAGATCATGTGCCATCGAACGAAACAAGTAATAATCGGATGGCGTAATATCTGGCGAATATGGCGGGTGGGGATGGACTTGCCATTTGAGGGTTTCCATGTAGGTTTTAACGGGTTTGGCAACATGCTCGGCTCAATCGCATCAATTGAAGTCGATACCATTCCCCATGATGCTTTCGTTTGGTTTCAACAGCTCATAATGAACAACACCGACCTGGTCCCATCAAATACACAAGCATTACCTTCGCAACGTGTACATTTGGCTAAGCCGATGCCGTAGAAGCATAACCGGGCAGTCTCCGTGACTTTTTGTTCTTTGGATTGCTGTAATGAATCCATTTTTCAGCACCCGTGAGTAATGCGATGAAGGAAACCCTTCCTTTTTTGCCGCTGGAACAGTTGTTCACAGACAAAAAAACGACGCTCAACGTCGCTTGGCTTCAAATCATAAGGAACCCAAGTTCCTTGCTTTTGAACGCATGCAATCGCTTAGAAATGGCTTGGCGCTTAGAAATCTGTATTAGGAGTTACCACTCCTAATACCGAAGCAAGTTGTTCTTGCGTTTGGCACGGATCATCATCGAGCAGTTTCTCCAATTCAGCGTCTTCCAATGTTTTTGGCCTTCCTTTGCACGGACAGTCGTCAGCATCGAAATCACCGTCTTTAAAGTGACGTTAATGTGAATAAACTTTTTTAATATGCGATGCGCTTCAGCCGCCATTTTCTTTGAATGAAATAAGAAAAGTAATACTTCCCGCAAAAGACGATTGTTTGGCACACAATCAGACATTTTCACTCAACTAAAAGTATATGACACCACAATAAAATCACTTACGTGTCAGAGCAGTTTGTTTACTATATGTCTAAGCTTGCTTCATGACCTTTTGGATATGTCAAAATCGACCACCACTGGCGCTATCTAACAGCGAGAACTTTTGCACACCTAATATAAGTATAGTATAGTGGAATATATGCATGACTCCTGTACCACGAAATGCTTGTTTACAATAGGGTATATTTTGCTTGTTTCTTGATAAATTTATAACCCCATATATTTTTATATATTCCTTAGTACTATTTTCATAAGCAGGAACGACACACTGATCTCAGATATACATATAGTTACATAAACAAATAAGGAAGTAAGTTCTTTTTAAAAAGATCTTGTAGGAACTTTCCATGAACGATTTTAGTTATAGGAAAGGGGAAATAAAATTTTAAAATCAATGGCATAAATTTATTTAACAAATGCTTATTTACATTTAACTTTTATATAAATTAAAATTTATAATAGTATTATTAGAAGAGTTGTTCTGATAGATTTAGATTTTTTTAATAATGTACATTTTGGTTCGGTCAATAGAAAATGTGATAAAAGTATAATATATACGTAGTAAATTTATTAAAAGTTCGGTTCTGGATTAGTATATAATATGCATCTGGTTCCTAACTTATAAGGATTATCGTATATTTTTACTATTAAAAATAACCGTTCACATAATGTGATATACTTTCTATATCACATGATGAAAGAATGTTTTCAAACGAAGGTCGGTGCATTTTAAATAAAAAAAAAAACATACATAATTGAAGCTTAATAAGTATAAAGGTTCTTAATTCATATTTGAGACAACATGAAATTAGGATGAGATTCTTATGGAAATTAGTTGAATAAATAAATAATATTCATCAGTATTGACTATCTATGCTGGATGCTGTCAGTAGTCCTAAAAAGGAAAAAACAAATTAAATCACTGAGATAAGAATAATGCAGAGCAGCGGGGCTTTTAACTTCTCTTAGTCAACTCTTACTAATAACATTAAGTATCTTATTAGTAAGAGTTATTTATAATTTGATATAGTTTAAATGGAATAGGACGTAAACTCAATTTTCCGTCTATTGTTTGGAACTATTTTTACTTGTCTAGCTGTTGGATTAAAATTCATCATCAGCAGCCTGCGGCAGTCCACTGCTGGACATAGGCCTCCTCCATTGAGCGCCACCTAGCCCGATATTCGGCTACAGGCATCCAGTTTCTGCCAGCCGCCCTGCGCAGATCATCGCACCATCTAGTCGGGGGGCGTCCCACATTACGTTTACCGAGATTCGGTCTCCACTCCAGCACTTGTCTGCTTCAACGATCGTCGGATCTCTGACAAACGTGACCAGCCCATCGCCACTTTAGTTTGCTAATTCGAAAGCCTATGTCGGTGACTTTAGTTCTCTGACGGATTTGTTCATTCCGAAACATATCTACCAGAGAAACTCCGAGTAGCTCTCCATAGCTCTCTGAGCGACTCTGAGCTTATGAAGCAGACGGACTGTCAGCGTCCACGTTTTGGCGCCGTAGGAGAGTACGGGTAGGACATACTGGTCGAAGACTTTCGTCTTCAGGCTCTGAGGTATGGGCGACAAGAAGACTGGGCGGAGTTTCTTAAATGCTGCCCAGCCTAATTGAATCCTTCTATCGGCTGCTTTCTCGAAGTTGTCTCCACCCAATTGCAAGACTTGCCCGAGGTAGATATACTCATGGACAACTTCGAGAGTTTTACCACTGACGACGGTCGGTTGTGGATCCAAATGGTCGTTGACCATGACTTTAGTTTTATCAAAGTTCATGGTCAAACCGACTCATCGAGAGAATTCATTTAGGCTGTTCAGCATCCCTTGCAGTTCCTCTAGCGATTCTGCCAAGATCACGATATCATCGGCAAAACGCAGGAGTGTACGTTATTACCGTTTACGTTTATGCCTCGTCCTTTCCAGTCTAGCGTCTTAAAAACGTCTTCCAGTGCATTAGTGAACAGTTTCGGGGATATGACATCCCCCTGTCTTACCTCGCGATACAACTGAATTTGTTTTGTTTGACTGCCCTGTACTCGAACGGACATCGTGGCGGCATTGTAAAGACATCTCAATACCTCGATGTATCGATGATCTACCTGGCACCGCTGCAAGGCTTCCATGACAGCCCAGGTCTCAATAGAGTCAAAGGCCTTCTCATAATCCACAGACGCTAAGCACAGAGGCTGATTATATTCGGATTAAAATTACTCACCCTGAATTACTTTCACGGCCGGGCCAAGATTGGTGTCCATCTAAGGTCCTGTTAACTGTAAATTAAACGATTATAACTCAAAATTGTCGTGGTAGTCCAATATAGGTTAAGAGAACGATTTTGATTGGCGCGTACATAAACATGTTTCTAAATTTTTTCACCAAAATCGTGGGGTTCCTTAATGCCTTTAATTAGGACAGTAATAACCAACATTAATGTTATTACATATAAAAATAATATTGTCATTGCTATATTGGTAAATCAGTAATATCGTGGTCACAATATTAAACTTAACACTTTTAGCTAAACTTGGATATCTCATAGAGAATTAATCTTTTTCAACACATTTCTAACTCTCTAAATTTGAGAATCATTGTCGAGCTACTGAAGTAGCTAATAATGATTGCGTTTTCGGAACATTGCGATAAAGAGAAATAAATATCTTAACTATCTTTAAATATTAATAGACTATAGTCCTATTTTGTAGGAAAAAAACATTTTATGAACGATATTAAGCACGTTGCTCTAATAACCCCATTTAACTGTATCTGTTTTTCAATGCGCTAAGCAAACAAATTATTCAGTTCGAGTAGAAATGGTTTTGTCACTAACTGTGATCAAAATGATATGTATGTTTTTTGTCAATGCTACTGTGTCCGTGTCCTCGATCAACATCGGTCGCAGCCTGTCGAATGTCGTAATTTTCAGAATACTTGTGAAATGCTTGAAACAACTTTTTATTATAATCTCCTTTGCAAAAATACGGGCACCTTACAGTCATTGGCATTTCTATGGATAATTACATCCAGACACGTGTATATCTGTTGATGGACACACACTTGAGGAAGTAAATCAATATAAATACCTCAGTACGTGGTTAAATGAATCTTGAGAAAGTGAACAAGAAATAAAAACCCGTATTGAAATCGCTCGTAGCTCCTTCAACAAGATGAAACGTGTCTTTTGTAATCGCAGCCTCAAACTTTCCTTGCGCATTAGAATGCTCCACTGTTACATCTGGCCCGTTCTTCTATATGGATGTGAGGCTTGGACGCTTAAAGAAGACCTCAGAAAACGTATAGAAGTATTCGAAGTGTGGACATATAGACGGATGCTTACTATCTAACTACTAAGCTGGACTTAAAGGGTGGCCAATGACGAGGTTCTCCGACAAGTCAAGCAAAAACGTGAGCTTTTGCAGACCGTCAAAGGTAAAAAAATTGCTTATCTGGGTCATATCATGAGACATGACAGGTACAAATTGCTGCAACTGATCATGATGGGAAAAATCTCGGGCAAAAGACAAGTTGGTCGAAAAAGAAAGGCTTGGCTACGTAATATCAAGGAGTGGACCGGGATAGCGAGTGTTCCAGAACTGCTGCACCTCGCGAAGGAGGAGGAAAGTTGTGCTGAATTGGCTGCCAACCTTCGCAAGTCGGAGAGGCACTCTTAGATGAAGAAGAAGATGGATAATATTAATATTATTAAGTATGTCATAATGAATTAGATGACTAGAAATTCCTTTTTTAGATTTTTTTTTAACACTTTAATCTTTGTTTTAGTAGAATTGTCCAAAAAATTAAGGCTACGAGTATCTTAATGGTACTTTAATAAAAAAAGATATTAAAAAATAAAAATTAATAACGAGTATGACTTCCCCTTGCAGCAATTACGGCATGTAATCGTCTAGGCATGCTTTCCACCAGGCTTTTGATGGGTGTCCTGTGGAATGTGTTCCTACTCAGTCGAGATCACACGTTTAAGCTCCCTGATATTTTGTGGAGGTGGTTGGACAGATCGTACTCGCCTTTTTATGAGGTTCCAGACGTACTCAATGGGGTTAAGGTTGGGGCTCCGTGCTGGCCAATGTAAACGACGAATACCGACTTTTTACATAGAAGCATCTTCGTCACCAGAACGGTGGGCCCGAGCATTATGATCCGTGTAAATGGCATCTTCACTAATTAGTCAGTGCGGGTTGTGCATGTTCACAAAGGATTTCTGCGTATTTAGTGAACCGATTTCAATGAATACTAGCTCGGTACGATAGTTAAAAATTACGCCTGCCCAAAATATAACAAATCCTCCACCGTAAGGGGTGATGTCTTCAAAACACACGTAAGCATAGCGTACTCTTGGTCTTCGTAACACTCACCGATATTGGTCCTCACCATGCAGACAATTCGAGACTCATCGGTGAAGAGTACGTTTGTTCAGTTACCTAGTGTCCAGTTGAGCAATCCGTAAAGTCACAGAGTAACTTGGGGGCCCATGCTGGTCGTGGACTGTATATATCAGCCGCTTAAAGTCTCCTTTTTACAGTCCATAGGCTAACTTGTACTTCTCGTACCACGTCAAGGTTTCTATCGAAGTCTATGTAATTGCATTTGCGGTTCCTCAGCATTGGAGTTACTAAAAAGTCGTCGTCTCGTGGTTGTGTGCAACGTTTTTTCTCAGAACCTTGCCTTCTTTGAACGAAACCTGTCTCTGGTATCGAGTCCAGGTTCTTTAAACGGTTGAACGACTTACGTAACCTCTGTGAGACGTAACATTGGCTACACCCCTCTTCTAGCAGCGCTACAATTTTACTAGCTCTTATTGCTTTTTCTGCCATTACTATAGACACAAAGATATCTGTTTTAAGTCACAATAAGCCAGGATGATGTGACAAACAAATTATTCTACTAAAAATTACAAGAAGTTAGTTTTAGTTGCCTGATAACCTTCTAAGAACAAACCAGCCTAAAGTAAGAAAAGAATTCCCAAATTATTTAAAAAAAAAGAAAAACTTTGAATTTGGAATTAACTTTTTTTCATACCCAGACTCTAACCGTCAGTTACATAGTTTGGCTATTAGAACCTCTTTAGAACTAAATTATTACCAATAATGTACAAAATTCAAAACCGCCCGTTTTTTTGCAAAGGAGTGTATATAAACAGTGGCTTCGCCCAGCGAACAGGTACATATATAAATATCAGTCGGGTTTGTATGCCAAATTGAATGTGGTTTCAAAATCTTACCTAAAAATCTAATTGATGAAATTTTATTAATTTAAGATTTATAAATAGTAATAAATGCGCATTGGGTTGCAAAGATCGCAGAGCATTTGTTATTGATAGTCGATATAATACTTATAATATAAAATTTTAAAATAATTACACATAATATACTACTACTTACTAAGAATTTATTTCAATAAAATACCGCAATTTGATTTCAGTTGAAATAGTGGTGAACTTATATATTTACTGAATAAAACGCATTTCAAAGCAGTTAACAACGCAGCGATATAATATCTTAATAAGTAAAAAGAAAACTTACAGTATTTCTTATCGGAGATTCGGTTCTTTCTCCTCTGGCGAGCGTTAGAATTCCGTTTAGTAGTTGCTGATCTCACCAAGCTTTCTATTATTTCATCATCAGCGGTTAGATCACCACTAAAAATGTGTTTATTAAGTAATATGAGGCACATCAAATACTAATATATAAATAATTACGGAGGAGCATGTACAACATTAAGTCACATTATATTGATATAATGCGTTAGAAATATATTTTAAACACAGAATGTGTTACTGCAAAATAGGACTAAACAATAAAACAGATTAATGCCATAGCTACTGGCTGGTGTAAGCCAATAGAATCAAGACTGTTCTTAGAGACAATATTTAAGATGAGCCAAAAAAGCTGAGAAAATCGAGGGTATATTCAGATTTCGACGATACACAACTTGTATCATCATTTGTGTATCAATGTTACAACAAATAACTCACACACCGTCTATTGGAAAATTGTTGTACGAATACACGTACCTTCTCTTAATTCCTTCCCGGTAATGCGATACCCATTTTACTAAAGCCTCAACGCAATCGGATAAATGGTTTGAGAGAATATACGCGCCGAACAAAGGAACAATAATTATCATTTATAAGAAAGATTAATGAAAACCAATTTCTTCAAACTCACTTGACGAGGCCAATTTTATTGTTTGTGGATTGTGATTTACGTCTCCCTTCTGTTAGATTGTCCGTCTCGGAATCTGTTTTCAATAATTCTTTTAGCGCGGTATCAGCCACATGATCGCCGCTTTTATTAGAATAATTTCCAACCTGTAATAAATAATATAAAATTTAGCATTTAGGTTAGATATGGGCAGTAAATTAAAAAATACATAAATAAATATTAATGTCTTTTTACTCTTGTTAAATTTGAAACCTTAAAAAGTCGGTCGTCTTAATACATTAATTTGATTTTTAGTCTAAAATTGCCTTACATACAATATGTATATACTATACATATGTACTTACATCAATTATCATTTTTCCTCGCGTTTTGTTCCTTTCTCTGTGGTTAGCTCTCTTTTCAAGTTGTTGAAGTACCCGCTCCCTCATGGTTCTGTATTCTAGAGCAAACTCTGCTATCACCTTTAGAAAGTCCAAAGGCTTAGTTTTAGGTACATCGCTTGGAGGCACACCTAAAAAAAGTAGGAGCTTACTGTATCTGTAACAATCAAAGAAAACTTCGTTGTTATAACGAAATTCGATGCATGTAAGAACATACGTATACATACTCGTGAGCAAATAAATCGACTCAAGCATCATGCTCGCTTATATATTATATTGTATAGTATGTTTTTGTCGGCGACAATTAGATAAATCAAATTAATTCTTTAAAACGTTTATTAATAAAATTGTTATTTAAAAATGTTTGCTTATAAATTCTATTTATTAGTAATATTTACTTCTTGTAGTTATTGCACCACACACAAATAGGAAAAAACCCGTAGCTTCAGAAGCATGTACGCACCTGTTGGTAGTAAACAGCTTATATTATTTTATCGAGGATGCCAAAACGGCAAAGGCGCGTTCGCATTGCAGTTATTGAATATATTTGTAACATATAAAGAGTATACATAGAAGTCGCTGAGCAAGTTTTGATGCTTATACTTATAATATTAAAATACAAAAGGGACATTATAATATATATGTTAAAACTTATAATATTAAAATACGGAAGAGACATTATAAGACGTCATTATATACCTGCTCATAACCCTATTTTTAATAACGCTCAACAGTATAATTCTTTCGGCAGCGTCGGTGAGAAATTCGCTGATTTTTGTCTTGAATATTTGAGAGCTATCATGTTTGGCTACTCTTTTCATATGATCCCAGGAAGCTTTACAATCTGATTCTAGCTTCTGTAGATTTGTACCCAGTACATCAAAATCAACTTTAGAAGCTCTAATGACGGGACCAACCTAGAAAAAGATTTTTTTTTGTATTTTAGGTTGTAGAATTGTTTTCAGTAGTGAATTTACAGATAATAACTGAGTGCGAATTTTTTATTACTAAAATTTACGAAAATTACTTGCCTCACTGAAAAAATCTGTACTATCTGGAAATTTCTCTATAATCATTTCACAGATATGGTACAATAATGGATGTTTGTGTACTGTGTCTTTTACTTCCATGACTTTAGACAAATATTCCAGACGGAAACCCTTCACTTGGCTCCCATTAAGAAAACTCCCAACTGATCTTAATGTCGATAATATAACTTTAAAAGTTTTGTTTACTCTCAATAATTCTATTCCTAGCTTAAGGTCCATTAACGGTTCTGCTATTTCTTTCTGAAACCAAAAATGAAGAATCATTTTGATTTTATAAAATAGATTTAAAACGAAAATATACTTTACATGAGATAATTTCTAAGTATATATCAACATATCTTACCTCTAAATTATCAAAATCTAATTTAAAGACCCAAAGCTTAAGTCTTGATGATAGCTCATTTATAGAGGCTAATGTGAGTAAAAACTGTTCTGCACTTCCGAGGGGTAGATCAGGATTTGCATACTGAAAAAAATTTGATACTTCTATATGATAAATAAAATGATTATTGATTTTTGCTTATAATATAGTCAAAATAAATTTTATTGTAGTTACAAGTGTCTTTCTTTCGTTTCTTGTCAGTTTGTTTCGGTAGGTATCATTTTATGTTTTCTCTTTGTTAAAAAAGTGAAATAACAGGAAATGTAGTTTTGCTTTACTTTGCTACGTTTTGATGAATGTTATTATCGATATTAGCAAAATTACATTTTATATTAAACTGTTATTTCTTCTATATTCCTACTTCATAAGGTAACTTATAAACTATTGTTACAATCATGAACTATTATTTTCCTATGATACATTTCTATATATAATCACGTGAAGAGAAAACTAAATACACTTTTATAAGCACTATTAAAAAATTAATAAAATATAGTCGAAATTTGTTAGTAGTAACCAGAAAATACATTGCTAACGATATAATTGGGCCACTTCTTTCGCTGAAATTTCGAATGGACAGGTACTCGTGATCCGACGTGCTAATATATAATAGAATATCTAAACTATTATATAGAATATTGATATGCGCATTTTATCGTAAGGTGATCATTTAAGCATCTATAATTTTTACCTGAGCTTCTTGAATTTTGACCTTTTCTTCTTCGGTTGGAAGCATAGTAAGTAATTTTTCAATTCCTTCTCTGCCTATAACTGTTGCGTCCATTTTCATTATGGCAGCCTTAATTGTTTGTGGTGTCGGTAGCTTTTTCATTGCAATGTTAATAGCGTTGGAACGTTTTGCGTCCAGTATTACATTTCTCTTTGGTTCCATGAATTTCTATAAAATATTGTAAAAACTGTTTAATGAAATAAGAAGAAACGTAACAGCATTCGAAGGGTAAGTGGAAAATAGATAACAAGAAGAAATAATAAATGTTTCAAACTTCGATTACTCTTCAGTTGTTTTGCAAAATTATTAATAATTTATGATACTCATTCTGCTAGATCTCATTAGTATACGATTAAACCACCATATCCAGGACAGGAATTTTTTGTACAAATTAATGAATATTTGTAGTGGTAAATAAGCTACTTAATTGGCATTCACGGGATAATATTATAATATGTGATTATCTTGTCGTCTATTTGCATAAATTTGGTAATAGCCCTACTATTAATTTTGGGATGATGCCTTAACAACGTAGATAGATTAAATAACATTTTATTCTATCTTTGGCCACTGAAACTGCAAGGTAATCGAAGTTTTTAAAATATTAAAATTTAATTTATATTTTACCAAAAATATTTTTTAATTATACCGACAATTACTACTTACTTCCTTTGATTGTTGAAGCCGGAAAATCACCGAATACATGAAAAAGAAAAAATTATAATTATTGATAATGTGTATGTTAATAATTAAGAAATATTAAGTTTTATTGAAAGTATTTAAAAAATATAAATTGAAGTAAAGGTTTAATTTTTTTCAGTTCAAATGTATTTATATTTTTTTGTAGCAAAACTATCCGCAAGGTAAGCTATGCTTATATGACTCGGCGATAAATGGAAAGATAACCAATGTTGAAACGATGTACATAAACTACATCAACATACTCTCTGGTATTCAATATATTATGTGGCAGTTTCGACGGTATAGTAGTGAGACAGCATGACTCGTGGTTTACTGAGTTCCAAGTTTGTGAGCAGATTACGCAATAGCGTAATAAATGTAATAACATTTGGGAGTAGCAAGAAGGCTGTAGTACTTAAGAGTCTGACCTTTAGAACAGGAATTTTTAGCTATGTACACTCGTTCCGTAGTGAAACGCTTTGAAACGAAAATCTTGGGCGATCACTTTGGACATATGAATCGCATATGAAAAAAGAGATTTGTTACCTATTTATTTATTTTAAGTTAAAACCGCAAGTTGTTTGTTTGTATGCCGAAGGGGATATCACTCGTCGTCAAAGCGGGTGGTGCAAAAACCACCAATAAAGACTTGCGGTTGGACGGCGTGTAAGCATTGTTAAGTACATTCTACTATGGTGCTTCATCCCTATCATAAAAACAGAGAACAAACATTGCTTTATCCAATGACAGGTGGGAATTGCCGCCACGATTTGAATCAAGAATTAATTTGATACACAGTTAAAAAACAGAGATTATGGATTATGCGAGGCATTAAGTCTATCGCAAAAGTTATAACGCCTATAGTAGATTTGACAGAGTTTGTCAACTTTATTGCAAAATTATACAATTTTATCACCATTTTACACCCAACTGTTTTACATTTTCAATATAATTCAGTCAAAAGTCTTGTGGCCGATTTGAGCGGAGATTTTTAATTTTCCAATGTGATTAGTTGTTGGGCTACCATATTTTCCCTAAACTTCTTTCGGTAGATATATGGTATTTCTAATTTAAATAACTTTTAAATTTAAAAATTTAGCAGAGATTCAATTTATTTCAGTAAGATGAACCTACTACTGTACATTGGCCTCGCTTACAATTGAGGGATGATGCCACAATACCCAATCCAAGCATCACACAGGGGATCACAGCTGCCCATCTAGTGGTACTGACACCACATACGACACCTACTTGAATATGATGCCCGTATCCTTTTACTTTTTAATTTCTTTAAGTATCGAGTATATTTGTTTCATAAATGTTGGTGATATAATATTTAAGCCAAGCCAAACCAAAAAATACCTATTTGTTTTAAAAAAGGCTAATCCAGTAGCTTCTTAAATTTTTTTATTGATGAATTTTGAAATAACAAAGGCTAACCTTAGTATGGCTTATAATGAAGGCATATTATGTAAATATATTTATATATTTGAGTGCTGTTGGTGCTGTGAATGCTTGTTTTAAAGGTGATTGGTACAAAATGTATCAAGAATAGGCTTTAAAACTACAATTCAAAATATTATTTCATGTAAGAATTCAAAAATAAAGTGAAAGTGTATTAAAAAAATAATTAATATACCTTAATCATTAAATCATTGGTCCTCGATTCGAAGAGGTGTTCGAGAGTGGTTGTGTCTAAACTAACTTCAGGAAGTTCGTCCCAAATGAATCCTAACTTTGATCTTATGGTAATCGGAATTGGGTTTTCTTGTATTTCTCGCCAAAATAGCTTAACAGTTTTTTTGTTTTTTTTTATGGTGCCATTTTCACATTCAGATGATAATTGCAAAGGAAGTGATCTTGGTGCCTGTGTACCATTTTGTTTAGAAGTGTGTGACACTGAATTAGGTAGAGGTGGTGGCACACCAAGAGGAGGAAACATATTTGGTGGAGGTGGTGGCGGACCGCTTCCAGAATTCATTGAAGGAGAAGTCATTTCATCGTCGGAATCAAGTCTTAAATCTGAGAAATCTAAATCACATAAATGAAACTCTCTTTTGAGTCCACCTTTCTTCAACTCTTCCCAGTGTAAATCATTTTCAGAGACCTTTATTTCGTGAACTTTCGCACTTTTTTCAATGTTGGGACTTTTTACTATTTCTGAAAAAAAAAAACAAATATAATTGAATATATAAAATTTGTTATTTATCACAATTGTTATTATAAATTCATGAGTTTTTACCTTTCGAATTTAATATACCTAATTTGTCGAAAATGACGGCGACGTGGTTCGCCACCCGTCACGTCCTGATTCTCACGAGGGCGAAAAGCGACCAATGACGAGCCGTTTCGCTGCGATGAATGGCAGCGGATGGAGCTCTGTGGTCTCTGCCAACCCCTGCGGGGGATAGGCGTGAATATATATATAAAAAAAAAAAAATTACCTTTTGACTGAGACTTTGCCAATTCTTCCTTAGCTTTCAAAACTATTCCCGCCATATCAGCAACTCTTAATTGTTTGTCTTCGGCCGATATACTTGTTGATGTTGTTAGCATCTGTGCCAAATCTTTGATACTATGTTCTCTATTTATTATGATTCCTAGGTCCTCTTTAACATCGGATGGTACGTCTATTGCTTTTTGGCGTAAAGTAGCTAGGGTATCGTTAGCATTTACAGAATGACCTAGAGTGCCATTTTGTATTCTCTGCTTGAGCCCGGTAGTGTATTTCTGATTGCCTGATGCCAAAAGTATTTTATATCAAATAAAAATTAGTTAAAATTATTTCTTAAACATTTTATTGTTAACAAAATTTGAACGATAAGAAATATAATAACAAAGATAATAACGTATTATTAAATATGAAACAAATTATATAATCAATAAAAACAAGCTTGTGATAAAATGTTATATATTAGTTTGTTAGTGAATGAACACACCGTTTTTTAACACATCGGGTAAGTTTAAGGTCTTCGGTACTTTATTTAAGTAATTTTTTTCCTCTTCTACATGTTCATTCATCTCGTTGGTATTGTAGTGCATCTGTCCATTTATATTGCCTATGGTATTTATATAATTACCATTGGAGTTTGAGTAGGAACTATTTGAGTTTGTAATACTTCCATTTGTATTTGTAAACTTAACACTAGAACTTTTGAAATCTTTGTTGGTTCCAAATATACTATTATATATGTCACTAGAGGTATTTAATAATTCCTGCTGCTGAATTATGTGATGAGCTTGCCTGGCAAATCTATCTCTTCGTCTTTTTAATGCGCTACTCAGTTCTTTGTTTTCTTTATTATCAATAATTGTTGGTAAGAGTGAAGATCGCAAGCTATTGCTAATTTTAGTTTCAGGTTCCATTTCAGTGAGGCTACCTGCTTTTGCTGTCAAAAGTTAGTAAAAAATACCACAAGGTTTATGCAAATGCAACAGATACATGAATTTGAATATTAGGCATTATATGTTTTGATGATTCTTTATTTTGGACAATTTTTAATGCAATAAGAGTAACAAGTTAAAGCTCATAGCGTATAAATTAAGCAATAACAACAAAGCAAGCGTTTTAATTAAAATAATTTTTATTACCTTTATCTTTAATTTGATATTTTTTGGATTTCCGTCTTTCTGACAAATTGAGATTGATACTTCTGCTTCGGACTAAGTTTATTACTGCATCATCTAATTGCCTAAGGTTATAAATAATAGATATTTAAAGGGTTTAAATTGCAATTTTTATGTCTATTTGGTTTTATATACTTACTTTAGAGCTGTGCCAGTTTCATCGCCATCTTCGTATAGCAGTACAGCCTCAAATATTTGAAGCTGCCTTAAAAGGTCTAAATCAGTGCCCTGTTTGGACATATACAGTTGAATAATATCATCCATACCCTGATCTTGAAGAGCATCTACTTGATCGTAATATGTATTTCTATCGGGTACATTATTAAGGCATCTATTAATTAATGTTGTTGCGTATATAAGTAGTTCTGTATCGGATGCATCAAAGTCTTGAAGAATTTTCATAATATTGTACCATGGTTGTCTACCATTGGAGTTGTCAACAACATTAATGGCATCAATTAGAAGAAGGCAGTTTTTGTCTGTGTATTCAACAAAGACTAGTAGAAGTTTAAGAGCGGTTTTAACAACATGGCGGTATTTACTTATTATTAGAGAATAAAGCCATTGAACACAACGTTTATTTGTCATAACGCCATGCATTCCATCAACGTAAAGCAGAATCTGGAACAAAATGTGGCAGTTCAACATATTTGTTTTGCAAATCGAATTGACGATATTAATGATTTATTTTGTACTAAGATTAGTTTTTTAGAAATTATAAATATATAAAATGTAAATAAATAAATTAAATACACTCCTTTGCAAAAAAAATAAAAGGGCGGTTTTGATTTATCTACATTATTAGTAATAATTTAGTTTTAAGGTCGTTTTAATAGCCACATTATGTTACTGGCACTCTATAAAGAATCTGGATATAAAGAAAGTTAATTCCAAATTCGAATCTTTTGTTTTGTAAAAAAGATCCCTTTTTAGTTTGTGACTTTTCACGGGTTTGTTGTAAGAAGGTTATCAGGCAACTAAAACTAATTTCATGTTATTTTTAGTAAAATAATTTATGTTTGTCGCATCATCGTGCCTGATTGTGACTTAAAACAGATAGCTTTGTGCCTATTGTGGTGGCAGAAAAAGCTATAAGAGCTAGTAAAATGATAGCGCTTCTGGAAGAGGGGCGTAGCCAATTTTATGTCTCACAGTGGTCAAACGTGAGTCGTTGAACCGTCCAAAGAACCTGGAATCGATACCAAGGGACAGGTTCCGTTCAGAGATGGTTCTGGGAGAAAAAGTTGCACATAATCACGAGATGACCGCTGTTTAGTGACTCAGACGCTGAGGAACTGCAAATGCAGTTACATAGACCTCATAAGAAATCTTGAAGAGATGCGGGGAGCAAAAGTTAGCCTATGGATTGTGAGGAGGAAGTTTTTAGAGGCTGATATACGCAGTCAACGACCAGCACAGGCCCCTAAGTTACACCGTGAGCACTGTATTGCTCGTTTGAGGCTCGCTAGAAATTGTTTATCGTAACCTTCCGCCCCCTCGTCCTCTTTGTTTTGTGTGAAAATATTCCAAACTTTATGTAATTGATGAAATAAATTACTTATTTATTATACGTAACTATGAAAGTGATATTGATCTTTCTAATGTTATATTTTTAAGCCATATTATTAAAATTGTATCGTGATAGTTGTAGTTAGGACCTTTTGTTATGTTGTGTTTTTTGGATGTACGAATTCATCCAAGTTATTAGAGACCTAAAAGTGACATAGAGCATATGGGTTAATAGTTATAATATCCATTTTATTTACATTTAGATTTAGCAAGTTATATTCATCCTCTTAAGAACATTTGTTATAGGATCTCACAGATTATTATTTCCAGAAGGGAAGCAAGTCATAAAGATCTTCTATAATAGTCATCGCTATAGGATCACACAGTTTAAATCTACTTGTAAAGGGCTTACAATATTTATATTACAACTCCCGATACCAGGGGTTGGCTATATCATTTTTATAAAAAAAAAAATATATAGGAGGATAGCTCCGGTCATCGCTACCCATTGGTAGCTTCTTTGTGACTATCGTATGAGTGGCGCCTCCTCACAACGCATCTCTATAACCAATTCTACTTTGGTAAGTAAAAAAATATGTTGTTTCCATAGAAAAGCCAATGACTGTAAGGTGCCCGTTTTTTTGCAAAGGAGTTTATAATTACTTACGCAATCTGCTTACCTGTCCAAGTGCTCTAAGTATATAGTCTAGATAATTATGGTCAGCCATATTACCGACTTGCATAAGATAATCCAGACCTTTGTTGGCCACAAATTCATGAACCAGATCTTTATCGGACTGAAGAATCTGCTTAAGTGTAAAGAGCGCTCTTCGTAGTTCTCGTCCTTGGGAATGTATGAGCCTTTCTGTAATTATTGATATTAATCTTTGTGAATACAAAAGGCAGAAATATCATACTTTCAATGAGAAATAAAGAAAAATGGATTGAAGAAATTTATTTTAATACCATGAGATTGATATTTTTACATTATATTTTTAATTCACACTCACGCACATTCTAAAGAATATTACGGTGTTTATTGATAGTATTTTTTTTAGTTTTGTGTTTCGTACGGTAAGGTAGAATAACTAATGCCATTATTTAGGAACAGTTGATGGTAGATACTATCAATGCTATCAGTGTATCTTAGAACTGGCCATTAATATATCGGAAGTGTTTATAATCATCGCTCATCGAAACAAATGCAGTAGGAAAGACACTACAGAAGACTGGGTTTTATGAGAGACTGTGTGAATTCTCTGTGAAAATGACAGAATTCTGACAAACTTTGAACAATAAAAGAAAAAAATTTTATTTCTGTAATTTGCCAAATTATCAAGTTATGATATTTATGGTATATATATGGTATGGTATATTATTGATGGTTAATGTCGTAGTCTTATACTGACCAATGATTGCGTGCACTCGAACTGATAACTGTGTCCGCAGAATGAGGGCATTTTTGCGACTGCAAAATATTAAAAAATATATAAATGAAATATTAAAATATATAAATAGAGTATTTCTGACTTACATTTTATTTATTTTCGTTGCATGTTGACATACTTTTAAATAAAATGAATAAAATATAATTTATTTGGATAAATAAATTTATATTATTATGAATCTTAAAAATTAGACTAAAGAAAATAACGTATTGTTCATTATTTATCTTAATCTTTTACACGATTTTATGTAGCGTACTTATGTTATAAATTTCCGTAATAAAAATATCAAATTAAAACAGCAATTCCATATAAACAGTTAACAAATTAAAAAAAAACTATCTGAAATAATTATGAAAAACTAACAACCAAATGTACAACAATATTAATAGTTACAACTATTATTTTAACTGAATACGAGTATTATTTAATAATAATAAAAACAGAATATATTTTACTTAAAACAATAAACTGAAAAAAAAAATGAATTGAATCATTATCCTCATTAGCCTGCAACACTGTTGGATATAGTTCTCTCCCAAGACACAATTACATGGATATTTTTTTTTACACCTCATATACACCCTTTGCAAATAAAAACGGGCGGTTTTGAATTTCTACATTATTGGTAATAATTTAGTTTTAAAGAGGTTTGAATAGCCAAACGTTTGGGACCACCTAAAAAGGCGAGTATGATTTGTCCAACCACCTTCACAAAACATCAGGGAGCTTAAACGTGTGATCTCGGCTGAGTGGGAACACATTCCATAGGACACCGTCAAAAGCCTGATGGAAAGCATGCCAAGACTATTACATACCGTAATTGTTGCAAGGGACCTACCCTTACTCGTTATTAATTTTTATTTTTTTAAAGTCTTTTTTTTATTAAAATACTATAAAAATACTCGTAGCCTTCATTTCAATATCTCCATACGAATGTCCATTTTCACACGTATTTCTGTTTACATTGACTGAAACACCTATTGTAGGATTTAAGTGTTAAAAAAATTCTAAAAAATAAATTTCTAGTCATCTAAGCTAATGACATATTAAAAATATTAATATAATATTATCCATTGAAAAGCCAATGACGGTAAGATTCCCGTTTTTTTCAAAGGAGTTTTATATTCCGATGATGGAATCGAATCCGCAACCATTTACTCCAAAAAAAATACTATCGCTTCTGAGACAATAAGGTCTTCTTATGACGTCCTCAATAACACGTTATGCGATATACATATAATATGGACGAAGTTGATGATGAATTAATGATTTCAGGCGTTATTTTGCGGAAATCTATTATTAAGATGGATTGCTAAGATCTGCGAAAAACAAACCAGAAAAATAATATTTTATGGACACGAAAGACACATTTATTGGTCTAATTCCTTATAAAGTCTCAAATCCTTAACTCCTTAATCGGTGTCGTTAACATCAAACACACATTACTAATACTCCGAAACGCTTACGACGCGGGTTTCACCTCAACGACACACGAGGCATCTTCAGGTATAATGAAGATATCAGATCTTCAGGTATAATAGCCTGACTCTAGGGAAGACAACCGTTAAGTCTGACTGTGAGTATTGAACTTGAACTTAATTGTAATTTAATATAGATATAGGTAACCTAACATAAATAGATATAATACATAGAATTAATACTATTTAATTTTACTACAAAATTACTAATTATTTAATTTTACGATTTTTCCCACTTTTCAATAAGAATTTGAATACCTTTCATCTTTATTTTTTTTATTTTATTAAGTTAAATAAACAATAGCACAATTTTAAGTTCTAAACAATATTATAATTATAAAAGTATACAAAGAACGTTATGTCACATTGTCCACCTATTATTTATATACATATTAAGATAACATGTAACATAAAACTATAATAGAGATTCAATATAAATATATGGAAAAAAGAAGAAAACCATTAATTAATTATGTTTGAGAGGAGATTATTTGCAATTGCATTTTTAAATTTAGCAAGAGTTGTAGCAAATATGTTAATATTGTTGAAAAATTTTATTGTAAAGATCAGCTACGTGACGAAGAGGTGAACGCACATCTGCATTCGAACGGGAAGGGCCTGTGTGAAATGTGAAAAAAAAAAGGAAACTTACTATTGTGAATCCTCAACTGCATCAAAAAAGTATTCTTCGTCTGACATTTCATTCTCAGAATCGTGATTAAGACTTTTGTAGATTTCGCCTTTTTCACATGCATAATTTTTGACCGATGCTACTTTTTCACCGCGGTGAGTACACCATTCGACACGTTCATTTTTATCAGCGGCCATGTGGTGTGTGAAATACTCTCGTGTTGATCGTGTTTGATTGAATCAACGCTGTGCGACTGATCTTTAATGATTATACCACAACCATATTTTGAACGGATGAGTTTCTTGGGGGAGGATTGACTGTGGTATGACTATAATTTAACCCGATCAGAGTAGATACGTAGTTCAAACAATTAAAAGAATATATAAGATCTATTTGATTGGTTGTTCGTCAACGACTAACAATCCTCGATTTCCGAACAATTAGCTCACGTTAACGTATTTATTTTCACGTTAACGTATATTCACGTTAACGTATTATTGATAGCGCTAAAGATGATTGGTTAAAATTATATTTATGACTTAACTGCTTACGTTTAATTACGATTGCAATTACCTTCGCAATATTTTTAAAATCTATATTTATTGAACGGATTTTTGAAATTATTAAATAAAAAAAATCGCTGGCTCAATGAACGTTCTAAATATTATTTGGTTAATTTTTCGAATTTACTTTGATTGTTTTGAGTAATAAATTGTAAAATAATAAAAATTCACAACAAACAGTAAAGAATTTTAATATTTTTTTCTAAACATCAGAAATTGATGTGCAAATAAAAATAATACAGAACGTTTAATATTATCTTTATTTACATGATGTCTATATTTAAAAACCATTTTGAAAATGTTTCACTGCCTGACAGTCAGCTTGTCTGGAACAATTTTGATGGGAGTTTTATAAAAAGGGGACTGCGTGGGGACTGGCTGAGGCTATTTAAATCAAAGACCCTTAAATATGATTTAATGATGTTTTGTAAAGTAGATGGAAATAACTTATTTAAAATAAACAGTTTAATAGCTACTTTAAAAATATATAAAGCATAAATAGCTGTTAGCACCTTACGGCGTAAGTGTTAAATTAACGCTCATAGGAAATCGTATTTCTATGAGATTTATTTTGAGCGAGTATAAATGTATTAAAGCATCAAAGTATGTTTACAATATGCTGATTTGTCTAGTAACACTAGCAACATGTGTCACAGGAAACGACTAAATATGGTTCGTACCCGTCCTAAATAAATTGCAATTTACTCGGGTCGTAGGAATACAGACAGGTCTTTTGTGAATTTTCTGCGAGTGAATTCGTCGCGGTTCATTTTCACCGTAATTGATTCTGAGTACAGTACGTTTCATTAAGCAGTTAATAAGTATATTTTAGGATACACACGTCCTTAAAATATGTTTGCGTTTGATAAATAATAAGAGATGTCGGATTTCAGTGTATAGCGTGGAGAATTAAATGTCGTTTATTATACTTTCTTCTAACCACACATTCTGAAAAATATCGTGCTTTAGTAATAGCCCCACTTGAGTCATTTGATTACTGCTTGATTTGGGAATTTTTTACAGTTTTATGGTTTTATTTTAACTTTGTATGACTGAAATTATATTTTTCTACAACACCTCTTTTATTTATATAATATTATGGAATATTTTAATTGAATTGCCCTGTCTGCCCTGAATTGAATGTCATATAGAGCAAGGTCATTGTTTCATCCTAGCCCTAGTTTTTGTTGATCATTCATGATTTTCACAATTGTAACTCACTTGAACTAAGGAAAAACTGATTAGACACACACTCACGGTTTCGCTTGGTGCGAAGTTTATTACAGTTTCTACATTAATAGTAGAGTTAAATGCACTATTGCCATTTTTTTAACCAACAAGCATTGATACGTATATGAATCTTTGCAATTTTTCTTACGCCATTATAAAGTGATTTTTTATTAAGACAAGATATGGTTATAATAAAATAATTACAAAAGATATAGGGTATTATTATGAGTAAAACTGAGCTTAGTCACACATATAGTGATATTGTCGACACCGTTGCAGAAGATATTTACCCAGTTACTCGTGTAACAGTAACCCAAATAAATGTGTGTTTCGAATCCGGCACCAGACTATTTTCGGAGACTTGGTAAATAGTGCGACGACCTAAGGTTGCAAGATAAATATGTTCTTAGTAGGAAATTTTTATTCAGAAATCTAATAATATTTCTTAAAATTTTAGAAATAACGCTTTTCTTATATCGCATACATACTTAATATATTCATTGCAAATACTTCGCAATTGAATTTAATTAATGATTTTATTTAACTTTGCATTTATCTATTACTTGGTAAATTCTTACTTAGTAAAAATAGTTATTTATGTCCAAAATTGTCACCAGGTTCGGCAATCGGTAAGTATCACTATTGTCATTAAAATAGAATAACTCTTACTATATACTTATATTGTATATACGTCATATGTCTGTAGTTTAAACTGTATTAACTATTTTAAATTTCTTGACTGTGATTATTGCAAAGTAAATTATTAACGTGTGGTTACTTTCATGTTTACAGATTGATAAGTACTGATATTTCTGGCTGGTGACTGGCGCATATTGAAGTAGACTACCACACGTTAATGAATGTGATATATCAAAATTCGTTTATTGATTTAAATTCTCTAGCATGGATTACCTTCCTATTCAGGACGTATAAAATTTCTCTGAGCTATTATTTTTGAAAAATTGTACAACACCATAAAATAAACACACTCCTACATTATTTATACTCAATTTGTTCACATCAAATGTAACGTATCCGCCGACAAGGTAGTTTCACAATTATGGACCGCATCAGCTTTATATCGGATTGTCAATCATCATAAAAGTAAATAAGTTGACGAGTCCAGATCCACTACAACATATTTTCAAAAATATTAAAAATATTTCTAGACTCCGTATGTAAATTTTTATTATTTTGTTGTTTTAAAACTTAAATAAATAATATTGAATATGAATCCTAAAATAACGCTAAATTTAATTTAATATTAAAACAAAACTCTCAATCTAAATCAATTATAAATTGTTTATTAAACAATACTTTCCTAAAAATTGCCAAATACTAGTATGTACATATTTTGTATATTCTTAAAGTTATAGAGCTATGGAGAGGGATTTGATTTGTACAGAGTTTTATATGTTTCGAAACGAAGAAATCTGCCCCAGAAAAAAAGTCACTAACGTAGCCCTCCGAATTAGCAAATGGAAGTTGGAGACCTGTAAATCGTTAGAATAGATGAGTGTAGGAGTCAAGACCGGGTCTTGGCAAACGCAGTTCGGGACACCTCTCTATTAGACTGAGGATATTCTGTAAGTGGCTGGAGAAAACTAGATGCATGTAGGCAAAATCGATTTAAGTGGCGCGCCTTGAGGAGGCCTATATCCAGCAGTGGACTACTGCAGACTGAGGATGATGATGACATATGATTCAATCGACCTGTGTAACATTCATTATTTGAATATTTTTGTGGATGGTAGACTCAATTGGTTGAATACATCCTGATAACATGAGAAGAGTGAGGAAGAGGCGGTGTAAATATAAGTAGGTGTACGTAATATATAATATCGGTTGCAGATCACTGTAGGAAATTTTTATTTGTACTTAATTAAGCGAATTTTCAAAAACAAAGATGACCTCGTATGTTAGTTCAAGTAAATGTTGAAAACTTTATATGCCAAATTTGTAAAGTTAAACTTTTCAACAATAACCTAGATTTACAAAAGATTATAAACGTTATACTACGAAGTGTTTGATTCAAATTCTAGTTTGCAATGCTAAACGGGACGCTTACTACATATGGTTTTCATTATCATGTCTTATAAATACTATTGGTTAATAAATATTTTATAGTTTAGCTATTGTATATCTTTTACTACTGAGATTGTGATCAAACAATTTAGTTGTTGTAGAAATGAAGGAAATGAATATAATCTTGTTTAAGATCTAGTGAATCGGACTTTCTTTATCTTTCTTTTTAAGTGTGTAACAGTACTAAGGTTTACAAAAAATTAATGAAAAATTTTATCTTCCGTATTATGCTTGTATACTACACATTTAACATTTAGCTGTATTATCAAGCTTACACGCTAAGCTTCCACGTAATTTGTTTTTGTTAAAGCATATAGAGTTGTGGCCCAGTTTTTTGTCTCCATAAAATTGGATATTTAAATTAAAACTAGTAAGTTAAATAAAAAAAAGATATATTAAAAGATGGACTACCTAATGGTCCGAGTAAAGCTACCACTTTCGGAGTTATTAATTACGAGTTTGATTCCCAGATTGGAATAAAATTTTATCTGGTTTATAAGTATTATTCCAAGTTTGGCTCTCTAATCTTTGGGTTTATTTCCCACTTGGAATGTGAAGAAGGGAATCGGTAGGCGATATATATTAAAATATTTAATACTTTTCCTGTAGGCCTTCCAGTTCTTCATCCTGTTCGCCGAGGGTAGAGTCTAGGTCTAAATAAGCTCCGTAATCCCCATCTTTGAATACTTGCAATGTGACGTCGTCCAACTGTAAAAAATAAAAAAAAATATTAACTTCTTTGTTATTTAGCGCCATCTATGTTCACTTTTGCGTATCAAATTGTGAACATATTACACTAATAACAGTTACCAACAGATGACACTAAAAAATTTCAATTTCATTTTTATATTTATTTCGTATCTTGAGGTCCCGTCAATCCGCCTTGGACAAGCATTGTGAATTAATATCCATGCCGCTAGAAACGGGGGAGGCTCATGCCCAACAGTGGCACAATTACATGCTGTAAAAAATTGTCATATATATAATATTAATAAATTAAAGCTTGATATTTCTTATAAATGCCAGAAAGTCTTAACTCTTCTATTTGCTTAATTACACTTGAAATATTTTACACTTGAAATAATTTTGAGTGATATTTTTAAATGTACTTTACATAATTCTATTAGGGGTTAAAGAATGAATTTGCTGTTTAGTACCGAAAAATTAAATCTTTATTTGTAGGATAAAATATTTTTGTTAATCAAAATATTTACCATCCTTGTATATACGTTTCTGCCATCTAATTGGAAGGTCATTTAAAACTTTGCCATATAATTGTCGTGACACACATTGTTTGACTGATTCCTGCGAAGAGAATTTCCGTCCATGCAAAAAAATATCCAAATTGTTTCATGTATGCAATTTAAGTATGTACTCACGTATTTGGTTGATGATAATACAAAATATTTCATCATCAATTGCAAACTATAAATATATATATTATAACAAACAATAAATCATATCGCAGCATTTGCTGCAGTGACTATACCGAGAGCCCTGAACTACAGATTGTAAACAAAGGTTAATTTAACCTAAATTTATTTATTATAAGCTTCACGAAACGTGTCATATCTGTACGAGTACGTATTAGTTAGTACCTGTTCCGTATCTTTGAAAATCAATCTTGTTTTTTGTTTATTTGTTGAAACATGTACAAATAGTGAACACGAGAAGATGGTAGCGTAATGTTTAAGATATCTAAGTGTAAAGTTATAAATAGAATGGATGATGCAGCATTCCAAAAATTTCCAGATTAGTCAGAGTTAAAACTGAAACGACTTTGTTTGGTTTTCTGTTCGTGTAAAAAGTTCTTAAATAAATTTAGTTCTTAAATAATAATTTTTGGTAACATATCTTTAAAACCAGATACAGTTAAATAAGAAGCCGATAGAGGAATTTACCTCGAGTGAGCAGTATTTAAGAAGCTTCTTCAAGTCCTTTCGTCGCCTATACCTCAAATTCTAAAGAATTTCAATCATTGCGTCGCGCCTAATAGACAACGGCTAGCAGAAAAAGGTTGCGTGTAGCCAAAGATCGGGATAGGTGGCGTGTTTTGGCGAAGTGTTTTGGTGAGAAGTAAAAAAAATAGACTACGTTCTTATTACGACTCTTTAAGTGTTTAGATTTATAATGTAATTTGAAGATCGGCGTAAAATAAAATTATGTAACTCTGTGTTTAAATTTAATTTCAACTCATGATGCATTCTACTATAAAGCAAAGAGTAAGATGATTGTCTCTCTGGTCACTAACCTGTCTGCCCAACGTAGTGACTATGGAAAACCCCTTAGTATTTAGAAGAAACTTATTTTCGGCAGTCAGTCTTGAATCTAGAGAAGTTTTTGCGAACTGAGGCAAACATTTGAGATTGTCGCACTTTCTCTCCAGTATTTGAGATTAATAATTTCAAAAAATTCACAAAGTACCATTACTAATTGAGATTTTGTGGCCAGGCAAAAAAATTGTTCAATAGGCGCTTTAACAAAACAATTTTTTTTATATATAAAATTAGTGCCCCCCTCCCATATATTGCCCGAGACGGGTATTTTGTTTATCTCTCTCCATAGATCGTGGCTAGTTTGTTATTGATTATGATAATAAAAACTTTTAACTAACAAATTATACAATAATTTCAGCATATAGTCAGCTACTAAATTTACGATACGGATGTATAAAAAACGGTACGTTTTGTTTTACGGGATCAAAAGAAGCATATATATTATATGTGGCAGCGTGAAACACAAAGAATTTTATGCCTGATATCTTACATAATTTATCTGCCATCTACTTCTTTTTTTTTTAATTCGACATTGACAATTCGATCTTAATCGGTGACGTACAACATTGTTAGGGCCTAAACAAGGGTAGCGGCGCGTCCGTGCGGCCCGGCCGCGAAAAACACCGGCCCCGACTCCACCGCTTTGCGCATTATATGAAGCGGCCGCGAGACGATATTGAATAGATACAAACTCGCAAGCGCGACCGGCCGCGCGGCCCTTCTTTTTCTATTAATGTTGCTATTTGTAATTATTAATGGTTACGGATATTAATAGATTATAATTAAAAATATATTTTTCTCTGAAGATAATAAGTGCAACGAATATATTTAGTAATTTGTGGGAGTTAACGTTCGTATTGTTGCGGGAACGGTTATCTACAATAGTTGTTATTATTTGTCGCAGTGGGCCTCCGAAAATATTTGGATTATATATTTGTTCAAGTATATTAATGTTTTAAATCAATGAGAATAGAGGACCGTTACCACCTTTAAAGATTTCGATCTTATGTTTTTTTCTTACATACATATTTCCTTAGGACGACCGATTGGCTCAGTGGCGCCGCCCTCCGCCCACGGAGTCAATGGTTGCGGGTTCCTTTCCCGCATCGGAATAAATATATATATATATATATATATATATATATATATATATATATATATATATATATATATATTATATATTCACGCCTATCCCCCGCAGGGGTTGACCACAGACCTCTATCCGCTGCCATTCATCGCAGCGAAACGGCTCGTCATTGGTCGCTGAATCTCACGATATATATATATATATATATATATATATATATATATATATATATATATATATATATATATATATGGATTTATAATATATATTTATATATTTTTCCGAGTCTGGTAACCCCCCAACCCGCATTTCCTTTCCTGCCCTTTCCTTTCCCTTCCTCTCCGCCAATCCATGGTCTGCCGTGCCAATGGATGCGTGGCTAGGGACGACCCTAGTCGAAAGCGTGCCGACCGTCCCGGGATCGGTTCCGACACCAAAGTACCCGGGTACTTTGGTGCCTTACCTCAGCATGCAGGGCTCTGCTGGGGCATCCTCCCTTGCGGCTCGTGGGATTCACTAAGACGAATTTAATAATTTAAAAATTCGTTGAAGAAAAAAAAGTCGGCGATGTGGTTCGCCACCCGTCACGTCCTGATTCTCACGAGGGCGAAAAGCGACTAATGAAGAGCCGTTTCGCTGCAATAAATGGTAGCGGATGGAGCTCTGTGGTCTCTGCCAACCCCTGCGGGGGATAGGCGTGAATATATAAAAAAAATATTTCCTTATAAGCACTTAGACCAGTTTCGTTCCTTATTAACGAAAAGTTAAAATTGACTGTTATTTTACAGACTATCCGCTCTCTTTTAAGGTAAACAATAAGAAGACAAAAATAATGTGATTAACCCTAATTGAGACTACCGCATAATATGATGCTCATATCTTTAAACCAATTACCGTTATGGTATCTCATAGCTACAAATACAATACGTACCTATATAAATTAGTAATACGTTTTAACTAATTATTTAAGAAATGAATATACCTTAACGTAACCTTCATGCCTTTGGTTAATTCTCAGAGGAATGTAGCATGTAGCTTTTGGAGTACATCGTTATAAAGCTCATCGTTTCTTTATCGAAAGTCATAAAGAAAAATACAATAAAACTGAGGATTATTCATCGACATGTACTGCTTAACACATTGAAGACGGAAGACGGGAATTCCCGTATTTTATTTTTCAACTGTTGGCGACGGATGACGGAAATTCACGTTTTTTGGAATCGGATGCAATATTGTGTAATTGCAAGTAAAGACAACATAAAGACATGAAAAAAATTGTGCAGGAACTGAGGATACACACTTTTCAGCGCATACCGTCTACAATGTGTTAATGATTTTTTAACAGTGTCACAGAATATCAGGGTTACGTGGTAGCATGTTTCTGTGATATCTTGTTCCATACGGTAGTGCAAGGATTTGAAGGTCAAACTCTTCCCTTTCCTTACTTCACCGTCTCTCGTCTATTATTCATGTCTTACCCTAAGGTATATAACGCATCTGCAGTGCCCTTGATGTTGCAGATATCGATAGGTGGTGTTCAATATTTACTATCAGATGGCACGTTTGCTCGTTGCCAACCTCTTTCAGAAAAATGATAAAGAAGTATTATATTCATGAAAATTCGAATAAAGTATCTATTTGTAAAATATGTTAATACATATATTGCAATTCTTGTTGCTTCTTTGTCCTCTATCTGAGGCGTGGGATGTTTATATTACGTGGCAAATAAACGCAAATACATGCAGCGCGGAAATAATTATTGCAGAGGAGTTGGTTGGTACCTCTCACCTGAGCGAGCTGAGACATTTAGCGCACATAATTCTAGTCAAATAGCGCGATGAATAAGGCGTGCCAGTAACGTTATTTAAAACTGTTATTTTTGTAATGGTGTAGGTTTTCCATAAGAAACGAAATGTTGCTCTTTTTCTTAAAAATCATAGTGCATTTTACTATAATGCTCCGACGTTATTAAGTTAATTCTCAGTGTAAGAAATTACAATTTAAATAAGACAGGATATAACTATTTAAGGAATTCAGTTTAAGATTTAAATTTAGAAATATCGGGAAGAGAAATAATATATGTTCACGTTTGTAAGCATTGGTAAATTAAAAATTTAAGAATAAAAAATAAGAACCAATGTCAATTCTTTTTTTGATTTATCTTCTTTTATTTTCAATTACCTTTCACTTATATGTATGTATAAATTTCTGAACCAATACATTAAATAATAATACTCCTGTGGTTTTCTGAACGTTATTTTTGTAACTTCAGTGTAGTGTATATTCTTATTGTAAACTAAATATAAAACAATAATAACCTTTTTCTAATAAGAATCTTTAAAATTTAACTTACCCTGTGTGGGGCTTGCAGCAGACGGTGCACTGCTGCGATTTGGTAAGAAAGGGGAATGATGGTGTTGAATGTGTGGTACAGAGGTCTAGTAGGTTCGCGCACGTTGTACTCTATAAAAGGGTCTAAATCGTTTAGGAACTGTACTCTACACACGAAAGTATCAGCGCCTATGTCTCTCACCGTTCCATTAACCCTGATACTGTCGTTCACTTTTACCAATTCGAACATTTTAATTCACTATACAAATTAATTTGCACTATTTAAAACTTAACGAATCACACTATAGGTTGTTTTTTATATCACATTTTAATACTAACATAAATTTTGAAAAGCTATAAAAGTAAAATAGTAGGTATTTAAGGTAAAGATCGGAGCCGGTCTCTGTTTGTTTTTTTATGCTTACGATGGTATATTGGTTTTTCGGCCAGTAATGTGCGGAGTCCGCGAGCTGACTGAAGAGGCGAAATATTATAACAGAAAGACTGAACGCACGTGCCCGACACACTATTTCAAGATAAGCGCTCGATGATTAAGTCATAACTATACAACAATAAAAAATCACTAATGTTGGTGAAAACGTAAATGTAGCTGGTGAAGTTACGTAGAAGTAGCACATTAGTAATAATGTGCCACTTCTAAGGATTAGGAAATGGTATTTGTTAAAGATAAAATCTAATATGGCTAATGAAAATTAATCATAATTAATAAACAAAACACTTTGTTTTCAGCAAATTTTTAAATAATATTTGCAGATTTTCCAGAATAAAATAAAAACTAAAAGTAAATAAGAAATATATTATATTTAAGTTAGATTTTAAAATAAGTTGTGTGTTATGTCGAATAAACAACAAACAGAAATGTAAGAAAACAAAGAGTTATAATGCAACCAGAGCGTTAGTTTTAGAACAGATGTATAACAATATAACGCACACTTGATTACAGTTATGTAATGTATTAAATGTATACTATTTAATAGTTGTAATATAATATAAGATAAGATAGGCGAACAGTGTGCAGCAATCGTTGCACACTTATTACAATATAAAACGTAATATTTCACAGTAAACTAGACTTTAATATATTTTATACCTTAAACATTAATGACTAGGTAGTACTTGCTGGTAATTGAGACTAAGCTATTAAGAATATGACTTTAAAGAAATACTATTTCGAAAACACAGACAATTTATTTGTTATTATATTATTATACTTATATACTTATTATACTTATTTTTGTAGTATATGTGACAATTTTTTTTAAAGTTAACAATATTTATCTGTTTTATTTCATGGTAAACATGAGACATAATTTTTAATATTAGAATTCTTTATATATAAAGTAAGATAAAAATAATATTCAATTCTATAAAAATTTAAGAAAAGATTTTATATATTTTTTTTACTTTTTTATATTATACCCTCGACCTTAAAGGCACCTATTTAGAAGTCGATTGGAAAGAATAGCATGTTGTTTGAGTACAAATCTAGAGGAGATCTACTGACTTCATTTAACTGCTGCCCCTGGTTGGTCTAATTGCAAACCTAAATCTATTGAATACATACGTTATATCTGAAAATTTAAATGTGGTAATACTGCGGTAGCATTCCCAAGTTTCTAATCGGGAAACAGTTGCTACCGCGGTCATTGACCCCGACAGTAGCGCCGACTCTCTCTGTATTACTACAGTTCATTATACCTTTGAGGAAACTATGAAAAAATAAGTCACGGAACTCCTTCGATAGTCTCATTACGAGTATTTGGAAAAGTAACGAAAATGATTTTAAACATAAAAATGAATGATTTTATACGCAAGCTCGGGAAGGTTTCCCCACTAATATAATACAACTGTTTAACAATAGGCGTCACAAATCGCTATATGGAATATCAGAACTATTGTTATTATTAATTTTCGTTAAAAAGTAATAAGTAATTTACTTTTTAACGAGAAGGCATATAAAATAATTGTATAATATCGAGAAATAACTGAATTTATGAAATTATTTTATATTATTTAGGAACTATCTTGGTACCTATGATTCAAGAAAATGACTAAGGATGTAATTCAAAAATTAAGTTCAATTTTGTAGAATAATAGTCGCTTTCTATTACATACTGGAAATTGACACAGTCTGAGCATAGACAATAAATAGATATATGAACAGGTCCAAATATATATCCAAAAATTTTCGTTAAATATTATGATTTTTACATACTAGTATACTGAATTGGGCTAGATCAAGATGATACAATTGCCTTTTAGCCCATTGATCTCAGCGAAGACTACCGATTAAATGAAGTAGAGATTGTGTGTACAATTAAAGTAATAAGTTAAAATTATTTTAAAAATAGAAAATGCAAGAAGAAGGAATATGAGGTTGATTTTATAAATTACATATTACACGAAAAAAGTAGATGTAAGGGATCCCAGAGTAGAGTGGAAACTAAATAGTCAACATGCAAGTGATGTGACCGCCTAGCCAAACTAGACAAACGACGTTCTACCGAACGGGTGATAGCAGTATACATAGGTTTTTCCCAAGGCTTGCTATTTAGCCCGATCTTCGGTTAGGAGCCTCCAGTCTCTGCTAGCCACCCTGAGTAAATAGTCACTCCATCTAGACTACAACATTGATACGAGGTATTTGATTCTTTGTCACCAATTTACTTGTCCAGCGACTTCTCTCAGGTGGAGAAAGATGTACGTCAAGAGTGTCGTAGAGTAGTTTAGGAAACTAGGATGTCAATGAAGCAAGAATTAATAAGTCATTATAGTGTCATGATTGAAGAATTATTTTATTTTATAAATTTGTATTTTGATTATAAATATATATTTTTATCACTTTTCCATGGTTATTAATTTTTGGATGACGTAAGAATAATAAGGAAATTTAGCTTAGAAATACTGTTATAAACTCATATGTAATGGGGCAACCACCAGTTGTTAAATCGTGATGATGGTAGACTACTAGCACTTGAACTTTTGCGACCCGAGTCGTGTACATACGCACTCATTATTATTATGGTTATTCTTCCTTCAAAATATACAATTGTCCGCGATGAATGCTAAACAAAGTTTAGTTATACAACGTATATTACTAATGTATCAAGAAGAAAACATTTCTTTAGAAAAATATTACATTAATTTATGCTTGTATCTTATAATAAATTTAGATTATAAAATAATTGCAAGCTTGGATTGCTTTTTATTTCGTAAACTGGATCGTGGTTTATATGGAAATTTGTAAGATGCTATTCGAATTGTTCCCGGAATTCTTTCTGACATATTATAGATACTTAGAGGCTGACTGGCTTTTTCGTATAAGCTGTTTTTGAACGAAATTACTTAGTAATTTATAGTACTAAGTTTTTCAGGTCTATTTGTAACGTAAATATCATATTATAATAAAAGTAAATTTTTATCTACATGGTGTTAATAACAAGTCATAAATTGAACATTGTATGTCGTTTGCACAGTGCTCAAAACATTTTGAAAGTGTTAATATTTTGACAAGCAAACGGAGTAACGACGACTATCATTAGACAATATTCTATTCTAATTTTAACAGAATTACGTAACACTGAAGGTGCGCAAAACTGACTTAGTTGCGCAACATACGAGAATGCGTTTTACCCATCGATCCGTAGTTATTGGACATTATCTTGACTAATAATTTCAATATATATATATATATATATATATATATATATATATATATATATATATATATAATATATATATATATATATATATATATATATATATATATATATATATATATATATATATATACATTACGCCTTGCTGGCCGCCTTAATATAAATTTATAATATTAAGTGTAATCTGCAATTTTATTATTTTCGCTATGAATGAAGCAAAAAATACAACTTGAATATTTTATTTATTTACTCAGTTAAAACTTCTTGTGAAATACTATTTATAATGGTTAAAGTAGTACTGACTATGTAATTGATATATTCTACTAAGTAAATAATAGATTTGGAAGTAGTCAAGTTGGCCGTTCCTTATATATATATATATATATATATATATATATATATATATATATATATATATATATATATATATATATATATATATATATATATATATATATATATATATATATATATATATATATATATATATATATATATATATTCTATGATACCTGACAGTTGTTATGGTAGTGTGTTAGGTACTAACTAGCGATTAGGTGAAATCACTGTGGATACGTATTGTCAGTAAAATATGGTGATTGACATTTTATAGCTTGTTTTGTAACTTATTCAATTATGGAAGAAGAGGGGCTTTGATAAAATTTATAAACCTCGACACTCAAATCAAAAACTAATGCCCTTGTTTAGTTATTACATCCGATGACCCTGGATGTATCTAGAGCATATATTTTACGATTTTTATCTTCCTTGTAAATCTGTAGTGCAAGATCATAGTTTTATAATGAAGTTTATACTTTAAATGTAATTTTACTTACTATGGACATGTGGTAATTTTATGTATAATGCATACAAAACTCAATAGTATAGTCCATATGATTTTCCTTCCGAGAATAATAGAAATACACTGCTTTATTTCGGTAAAGACATAAGAAATTATGCTTTAAATTGTCAAATAATTTGGATTATCTAATTTAAAAAAAAAGCAAACTTATAAAATCTATAATTATATTCTCATAATATAAACGTTTTATAAAATAATAAATATTTTTTAAGATATCAATTGATATTTATCATCGAGAATTTTAACATCATTCATCATCATCGTTATCAAAGAGAGATTAATTTCACCATCATCAAAGACAGATTAATAATTGCAGTAAGTATGACATCATCATATCATCCTTACTATTATATATATATATATATATATATATATATATATATATATATATATATATATATATATATACACACATAAGTATAAATCTGATATATATAAACGCACATCCATTGTGTAATTAAAATTTATAACGGCAAAAAGCAATCCATTGTAAAGATTGCCACTGTAATACTTCGATCAGTTTTTTCGCAGTACATATTACTTATTGTGTATGTGAGTAGGTATATGAGTAATTTACTACAAAAATATATCTGTTTGTTAATCAAGACTAAACAAGAGAAACCAAGATTTAAAAATAATATGTTATTTTACAAGATATATCAAACACCTACAATGAAGTGATAAATTATGTATTTATATTATTAATTAAAATTCATCCCGTGGATGTGCTACGAAAAAACTATCAGATTAAATACCTGTTGATGATATGGTAGGTGCATGTACTCGAGCAATAAATACCACTACAAGCTTGGAAATTACAGCAATTTACTTCATTTTTGAGTTATGTAAATGTCCAGCGGTGAGTTGGTACCATTAGATCGATGATGATGCATGTCACCGTATTGTTTTTTACAATTAAAAGCTTTTTCACTATCTAAAACTCTAAATATTTTGAACAACGCGAATTCATTGGCGGATTTGCACTATGTTGTATTATACATTTTTATTATTTTATATTTCAATATGTAGACAAATTATTATACATTTTGAAATCGCATTCCAATACAATAGCAATAACATGCTTTGATACATAGCTCAATTACTATGGTAGTCATGTTCCCAGAACGCAGATGACCGCACTTTCGACGGTTTGCAACGGGCGTTTCACTTCCTTTCTTAAATAAACACGATTGATATGACAACCTATTTTGGCGAACTGATGTCATCCTGCTAATATTCCATTAGCGTATCAATATTTTTATAATACGTAACTCTGTGATTATATCTATTAGTAATATCCTATTTTTGATTAATATTTTATTATCACATAAAATTACAAGATAATTCTATGAAACTTAACATTTAATTTTTTTGGATAAAATAGTTAATTACTAGAACGTTAATAATATTCTTTAAATAAACAAAACACCTGTTATGTTATAAATATTGTGATAATAAAATGTAATATCATTAGTATTAATAAAAATATGATATTAAAAATGTTTTTGCTAAGTCGTGAACCCAATAATTGTAATTATTAATTAATAGTGTATATTAATGTTTTATTAAAATTATAAATGGTAACAACATATTAAGTTATTATTATGTTACTCGATTTTAAACTATATAGTTAAAGTAATATGAAGAGATTTTTTAGCGGACATCTTTTGCTTCAGCTTTTTATTCTATCATAATACTATTTTACTAATGTATATTTTAATTTTAAGATTCAAAATAAATAATAACAAAATTTTGTATGGTAATTAACGTTGCGTAGTTCAATCTTGACAAATTATCACATGAATATATTACTATGTAACAAAAATATTCTTATAACGTCACATCTATTCGTACTAAGTTACATATGTGCGGATGCCTATGCTGCCTAATGAGATTGGCCATGACGGTAAAGGGGTGAAATGGTACAAGTAATGAGCGAATGTAATAGTGTTTACGTTGTGGATAAATGAAAATATTATATTATATTAGAGAACATGTCGAAAATAATCGGAAATAGAAAATTATAACTGTAAACACGACTCAATTAGATCAAATATCGAGGTTGCGCTACCTAAACTTAGTCCAGTTCAGTTCTAAAAATATATAGTTCTATGTATTTAGTGCAAAATGAATGTCTTAGTTCATATTTTCTCTAATTAAATAATTCTAAGTGTATTGCCATGCTGAGTACTGATATTTTGGCGTCAAAGCAATGCGTTATTTGGAAACGTGCCTCAATATTCCCTATATAATAATATATGTAGGTGTATAAAAGTAAAATAGAGCGTTTATCTTCTTGTTCCATTAAATATATCGGGTTCACTATATCCTTATGCTTATATGCTTTTAATTTATTTCTAATTTAAAAATTTATTAATATATTTTGTACTCAGATAATTAAATTATTTTAACTTACATTGTAATCATTATAAACTACAGGAATAAGCTTTTTAAGAACTTGTCATGAAACAATGTAATCCGCGCTGTCTTGTGGTTAATGTTACATTTATTTACAAGGTCGTAGGTAAAGCTGGAATTATCATACTTACATATATATACATAGTTCTGTTGCATTTCTATTATGAAGTTAATTCATTGTTGCATGCATGATTTATGTTTGTCTTTTTTGTTTATGTCAAAGAAGACTAGCAATGATATTAATACTAGTAGAGTTCTTATTATCCATTTGTAATAGTTTATATCAATAGTTCAATGAAAGATGTACAAAGTCACCACCTCTGATTATATGCCCGATCTTGTCAACGAAACTATTGCTGCTTAATGTCTCGTTTTTGGTCGTTGTACCCTTGACAGAGCAGTCGTGGTCATTATGTTATTGTGACTTAGGTACTAGACGCCGCCATTCATCCCTCCTGGCTGCTTTTTGTGTTCATGCACTCATGTAGGGGGCTATTCACTTGATCCGTCTACCGTATTGTAGATCTGCTGCGAGCTCGAATTCCTTCCACTTCTCCCTGCACTACCAGGCGCTCGATGGACATGTTATCGCGCCGAGTCACGTGCCGAAGGGATTGTTCTGAACTCGGTCTATTAGATACCAAGCGTTCTCCGCGAACATCACTTTTCAAGGGCGTCTATCTTTTCCCTGTACGATCGTTGCAGGGTCCATGTTTCCGCCGTATGCAGGAGGAATGCAAGAAAAATAAGCGCCTTCACCAACCGCGTTTCGTTGGCTTTGTCACCGCTCTTCCAATGGCTGCTTAATGTATGTATAATATAATCATGTTTATAAAAGTGAGTAAAAATAATGCTTACATACTAGTGCCAAAAGCCCCTTCATACTTTTTATATCGATTTATTGAATAATATCTAGATTAGTGGTAAACTGAAGAATAAGGTAGTGCATCCCTAAAACCTAGATGTCATCAGTAACATCACGCCGGCTCGATCGATCGACATACGACAAATATCATTCAATGTACTTCGCTAATGTGAAGTTAGAATTTGCAGAGAATGATTAGATCCCGTAAAATGACATATTTTACACGACATGAGGACTTATTGTTGATTTCGTAGAACAGATTGCCAAGCCACGTCAGTTTATCTGTTAATGAAAAGAGATGCAAAACAACTTAACTTTCGGCAAATGCATACCATTGCACTGAGAAGATATTAACTTCGATTTAGGCTGTCGAACGTTACATTTATTTTACCATCGTATATTAATTACTTTTGGAGTTGTATAAATAAATTTCTTTTATTTTTATTTTGAATAATTAAACAGTTTTTATAAAACAGTATCTGGTATATGTGCACGTATTAGAATTAATATAATTATTTAAATATTTTATGCAATAGATAAAATTTAGTTTTATATGTATTGTGGCGCCGTCTGTTGGCAGATAATGTCAGAATAATGTTGGTTTATATGAAATAATTATATTAATTGTAATGCGTGTAAAATCAGTTCTTTAGAAATATGCAAAATTTATATAAATATGTATTTTGAATATTGAGCTGTATTTTAGTAATTGTTTTGCTGTAATTTCATTTGTTTGTTAAAAATATATTATTGCTTTGCTGAAGTAAATCTATTTTTAGATTCTTTGTTTATTGTGTTTGTTCGATTTTGTGTATAAAACCCGTAATTCAGTCGGGGCGAGATTCATTCTAAATCCAGCAACCAACGTCGACGCCGAAATATATTATTATTAGAACATCTAAAAATATACTACTTACATAACGACCTCAGTCTTTACATTTTATATATTATACATTTTTGGAAAAATATTATATCTTACACGTAATTTATGACGCCCACTTATTTTAGATTAGAATTCGAACTCACGTTACTATTTAGTATGTACGATACGTTCGCTCTAAGTTACGTACAATTAAAATATGTTTGATCTATTTGACTTATTTATTCTTTTATTCATTTATACGTAAAGTCGTTTTGTACAGATTATTGTTTAAATAAGGAAATGAAAAACTTTATTAAATAAGTTATATTTGTCACATACAAAAATGTTATGATTAACTAATGTAGAATGATTTAAAAAATAAATTCAAATATTTATTAAAAAAACTTGTAATTTTGACTTAAACAAAAAAATGGTCAGTTTATATACTAAACTGACCATTTTTTTTTGAAGTCAAAATAGGACGCACATACTGACATATTAATATTATAATTGCGAAAGTCTACGTGTTACGCTTTCATTAATAAACCAATTTTAATGAAATTGAAGATCCGAGATCAAACATGCTGCTTTTATCCCAAAACAATAGCTTTTAAAGGAGACGATATCGCGCAAAAAACTGAATGGAACCACCCCATAGCCCATGGAAATGAGCCACCCCACGGCAGAAGCTAGTGGGTCTATATACGCCAATTAGCAAGTTAACAATGAAGATAAACGTTTTAATGTTCTTTATTTTGCAACAATACAATCAGTTTTTATATTAATTATAATTATTTTTATTATAATATTTTATTATTATGAGAAATAAAAATAAATCACCAGCTTTATTAAAGCAAAGTTTCTGTGACAGTAATTATCATTAAATTATGTGAAAAAATTTTTTTATTATAGTTATATTTTTTAGAAGAACATATTTGCTTTAATAAGGTTGGTGATGATTTTAAATAAGAATAAAATATTAAATTAGCGTGGTTTTGGAAAACGGGACTATTTGACGGGATTTTTGTTTGGGGACAACGGGGCAGGTGACTGAAAAAAGGGAAACTCCCGATCAAAACGGGACATATAATATGTTCAGAGACATCGATGTCAAATGTGATACATTGACTTGCAGACAAATAGTCTACGTGTTTCATTTTATTATAATAGAAAACATTGTACACGATACCATCGCTGGTGAAGTGATTGAGTTGTTGATACAAATTGCGTAACCAGGGTACAGCTGACCGTAAATTATTAGTCCGTTTTTCATTCTATTCACACTAAAATTTGTGGTCGAGTTAAAATACCTTAAAAAGTAAATTTTCGTAACCGTGGCTGAAATGGAACGGATAAAGATCTAGTGCGCATGAAGCGCAAAAATAAAACATCGAAATTACTTTGCAAGAGCACAACTAATTACCGTAATGTGTTGTGTGATGCAACTCAGTTCTCAATCTTATACGGTTTTTATATGTTTTTGAGATTTTGATAAACATGTTTAAAAAATGATAGATTACATTTGTTACACACACCTGATTCTTCAAGAGATGTCTGGTTACCGTAATAGGTCATTAAACGAAAATTAAAGGTTTCCATCCTTAATTTTTAAATGTTCAATATTTAACATTGCTTGCATATGGTTAAATCATTTTCTGCTATACATATAGTTGAACTACACTTTGTATGTTAATAATAATGTGTGGCATGAATTATTTCTAAAACAAAAATAAAGGTAGACAATCATTAAATAAACTTCATGATTATATGTAATATCAATAAAACATATTTTATTAACAGATATCGTACATTTAGGGTTACCTTCAAAAAATATGAATGATTTTTTTGTAGATTGGATAAATACGATACTGCTAATACTGTATACTCGTCACGTCCTGATTCCCACAAGGACGAAAAGCGACTAACGGAGAGCCGTTTCGCTACGATGAATGTGAGAGGAAGGATGAATGAAAAGATGGATGAGTGTGGAGGAGAAAGCAGGGAGGGTGTGCCGGGATCGTAGCGGATGGAGATCTGTGGTTTCTGTCAACCCCTACGGGAGATAGGCGTGATAATATGTTCTAGTTAGCTTTCTAACCCAGTTAGGCCCACAGCTATTATAGGGAACCATCAACTATTACGATGTGAATTTCTACTACGGTGCGAAATGACTATTGTATTGCTTGAGAAGACCAAAGTACTCTTACATCGCCAATAAACGTTCCGTTCTTTCCTTACTAGTCCACAGTGGCGGGGGTTTATTTTCTTTAACAAAATGTGTATCACTATATCACTAAATCTATAATATACTAGGCTATATCGCTGACCACTAGGAAGTATTGTGTGAGGCGCCCACATGTCTTCATGTTTTATTTTCCCACGATTCGGCTTCGACTCATATATATTTAACACTTGCGCCATTTGTATTGATTAGAAAATGATGGCCAAGTTTATTTTTTATTAAACTTTAATATTTAAAGTATAGTTGTAGAAGTCAATACAGATTTTTGAATATATTATTATTTTAAATATCTAGGATTTTTTTTGGTTTTAAATTCAAATTTGTTTAGACAATAGGTAGAATTAGATATATTTGAAATGTATTTTAAAATGGGCGTGTATAAAATCTAATTATTTGTTATATAAGAAAATGTCCGAAAAATGATTCCATAAACTAATAATTTTCAGTGACATTAAGACGAATATTAACTGTGTGAAATACAAATAATTTCTGTACTCTACAAAGTACGACGACGACTGTATGACGTAAAACGGTGGTCAGCAAATGGCGCGATGTCGTAGTGTAGTTATTTTAAATGTCAGTTGAACAAGTGTTAAAGTACTGACGTTAAGCATTTTAAGCCTTTACATATGAATAAAGGAAAAAAATAATTACCAGAAGTTAATTTATTGTATTGAACCGTTCAAATACTCGATCAACTTGAACTCTAAATTCAACAAGTAGGATGAATGTGTGAATACTTTTTGACCTATTGAATAGGGCTATTTTGTAAATATTCATAAATTTTGATATATTCATTATTTTATTTGGAATATTATATATTACATACATTATATACAGATTATATATACATGTATTTTCATTTACATATGTATGTCACTATCAGTATAAGTTAAACATTTATTTAGAACGGCGAAATTAAACTGAAAACTTTAAGAAATATCATTATAATCCTTAACCAAATTTCATACGGTCTTTGGTCAGCTTGGTCAGATGGCTGATTTACTGCAAATACTAATATTATTATAATAAGTCCAAATTAATTAATAATCCAAAAAAGAATAAGTAGGTGGTTCATTATTTTTAGCATGCGTCCAAAGTATTATCTTTTTGAATCTGAAAAATAGCTGAGTAAGAGCTCATAAATATAGCACAATGAGAATGTCATGTCCCCGTTGCAGTTCGTCCCGACATACTCTCGAAATAAAATTGGTATTTATAGATAACTATATACTGTGAATTTATATTCTATTTTCAATAAAGAAAGTTCCAAAGAACAAGTCAAAAAATGTAGCTATCACACATTGGAACCTCCGTCTCCGATTGTTAGGTATTTTTTTTTTTGAAAGCGGTAGGCGAACAGACCGGTCACCTAATGGTAATTAATTACCCGCCACCCACAGACACCTGTACTATAAGGGCACGGTAAAGATATAATGGGGGAGGAAGAAGAAGGTAACAGAAGAAGTTAAGCTTCCGTATTCCTGTATGCCTTGTACGAAACGCAGTAACACAGAAAAGGGCTACGATGTGACGGCGATATTCTGTGAGGGTTTGGAACTTCTACCGCCCTTTATAACCTTTTTATTGGAGTTGTAGCAAATTTTATGTATAAGACGATGTTTTGGAATAGTCGGTTTGTGTGATTAATTTAAATTTCAATTGTCATATCATAATTTAGATGTGAAGAATTTAAATTTTTTTATATTGTAATAATATAATTATAGTGGTTTGTCAACTATAACATTACTATATGTTGTTATAATTCATCACTAATTAAGCTATTCTATCTGTAAAAATAATTATATTTCATGGCATATAATTTTATATATAAATATTTCAATTCTTTGTCAATGTCACAAAGTATTAATAGCTTAGAAGGATCTTGTTTGTTAAATTCACCTGCCAGTAAGTAGGGTTGAACTGACAATGGGTACGAGTACATTGCGACCGGTTTTGCATGCAGTGTAATGTTAATCATCTCATTATTTTTGCTGAATATATATTTAAGTTGAAGATACATATTTTTAACTCCAAGGTGTTATTATAGCGGTTAACAAGTTATTACAATACTATTTTTTAATGTTTCGGATATATATTATACGTTTTATTTTATAATTTCCTTCAACAATCATAAAATAAAAGAGCAAAGTTGTTACCTGACGAGCAAAGAAAAAGTCCATAAAAAAGTTATAATTAGGAATACATCCTTATATAAACTATTTGCTACTTTCATAACAATAGAGGTTAATTTTGAACTTACTTCGAGCAAAATATAACGCGAAGTAACACTTTGTAATATATAAATTCTCTTTTATTTGTTTTTACTTTCAACCAACTGAAGTATATATACAGCGATTAAATCATTGAAATCTTGCAACTATTTCTATTAGTATTAAAAGCGAAAGAATATATTTACTTTCTTAAATCCAACAAATTTGTTAAATTTGAAAAAATATCACTAACTTTTTTTAACATTAAGTAATAGATAACTGAAAGACATAATAAGTTTAAATTTAACGATAATAAGTATGGTTTGTAATGTTTTCAGCGAGTTAACCTTGACTAATCTATGGTAGAGTAATTGATAAAGATCATTATTCAATATGGAAATCCTCATTAACCACGCTTAGAGTCCTTTTAACTTTCTACGACTAAGACCAGAGAAACTTGTTACATCAAGGAAGCTTTCTAGTCTTTTGTTAATTCATTAGGACAATTTATTTTAATTGAAATACAGTTTGATGTAAGATTAGTTTTATCTGTACAATGTTTTTCTCTTTTAAACCTATATAACTCTATCACTCTTCTCTTAAAAATGGAACTTAAATTTTCACGTTTATCTAAGTATAATGGTAAATATCATATATAAATAAAAATGAAAAATTCTATATACGTTTATCTTCTAGGGGTTCTTAAACTATTCATCCGATTTTGTTTATATTTTTTATGATAATTGGTGGGTAAGCAAACAAGCAAGTAGGTCACCTACGACAAGTGATTAATATCACCCATGGATATTTACAAAAATTAGGACCACTGCAAGTGCGTTACCCGCTTTTGAGAAAGATATGCTCAGAAGTAGATATTTTATGAATATGAAAGAATGCTGCAAACAAAAATATTGAAATTGGGAGTTAATTTTCTGTTCTGCAGCTTAGCTGTACTTTATGGAAAAAGTAGAATAGTTAAAATTATATCAAAATTTGTTTAGAAGTTAATGTGTGGATTTTTATTCCATATTTACACATCAATAGACAGTTATAGGTATTACATAGATTCCCGTATATCGCGCTACTTACCACGCTACGTCGCCACGGCAAAATAGACAATACATTACAATACAATATTATAGATGATAGTTGATATGATATTAAATTAGAATCAATCAGTTTTAAACATTCAAATTACTGTTCTGTCGACACGAAAGGATACTTTGTAACTGGCGATCATACTTGGATCTACAAGTATAGCGTATTTATGATGAAAATTATTGCTAATCCCTGAACGAACGATATGGGGCTTTTGTACTCTGCAAGAAATTGTACAAGTAATATGCCTCGGGGCTAATCCCTCTGGCCTAGACTTTGCAGGCCAATGTATTCTTCGGCTTTTGACTCCTACTTTACAAGTGAGCAGATTTGGTGTCTTTTAGCGACTCAACATAACTTAATGTTAACGTTATCTCTATACTATCTTAATCCTATCCCGTAATACCCGTGCCCTAATCCTTAGTTGGGTCCGTTGCTCATCCCCTACCCGCTTAGGAGGATTTTTCGTGGGAGTGGCCATTCTTTAGAAAGACAGGCATTATTGAACTTAAGTTTGAACTCTGATAGTATATAGCTAATTGTAGTTCATATATAAATGAATTGAAATGATTCTAAAAGCGGTAGCTTCGCTATTGAGGAGCTCAAAATATTGTAGTTCTTTATCGTCACTACAAACAGGACAGTGAAGCCAAATATTGAAAGAGATGGCGCGCGTTTTGAGAGCTTATGATCCAGCAGTAGATTTTTACATAAGCCCTACTGCTTACGTGTTGCCTGATAAAAAGCAAAATGCCATAAAAAGTTATAATTAGGAGTACATGCTCTTACAAATGCTTTTTACTCTCATAACAATACGGATTAATTTTGAACCTTCTTTGAGCATAATAAGTAACATTTCATAATATATAAAAGCACTTTTAATTTAAGGCTATGTTATGACATAGTACTTTTATATTTTATGTAAATCAATTACTTTAATTTATCAAGTCTATGAATTGTTTCTGGTAAATTATAAAATGCAATCAAAATATATGCATTATGTAAATTTAATATTAATCATCCGAAAGCGATTAAATTTATCGTTTCATATTTATTTGCCTTGAGTTTAGAATTCAAAATAAATGACATTTCAAAATATGATTATGTATTTAAATAGAGAAATAAACAATAATAAAGATAAATGTCACCAATCAATCGCCTTATAAGTATTATAAATATCCAATAATTTCAGGTTCAAATCTATATCAAACATTTCGTCTTCTTAACTAACACTAGATGTTGATGTCGTGTAATCAATAAACTTCTCCATGATTAAATTTGAATAAAAATCATGTTCAGTCATTTTTTATCCAAGTCCATATTATTAATATATTTTTTTAATAATTTCAAATTTTTTTATCAGTAATCGCTTATTATCGAGACAAATGCTTCTCTTATTACAGTTCACGTTAATAAGGTACGTAAGTACAAATGCTTATTTTATTGTTCAAAGGCTTAAGCAGAAACGTTAAACGTGTAACGTTTGGTGACTTTTATTTTTATCGACCGGTTTCTAGTGCGAAAAAACCTGTCAAGCCGTTTCTTTCGGGTTCCGACCGACAGGTTCCGGTTAAATGAAGACTTAAAATTAGTAAACGGGATCTGATCGCCTTGCTCTTTGGAGTCGTTTAAGACTATACAATAGATCAGTGAGTGCAAAATATGTGCTATATTTTTAATTGCTACTTATAAATAATGGTTTTCTTTGGTATGTTGAAAATACTGTAAACAACGAGTAAAATTATTTAGGCACTTCACAAATAACTTGTATTACTATGAAGAAAAAACTATATATTAATAGGAGAAGAAAAAATTAAGTACTGAAGTGATACATTAATAAATGTATCACTAATGCAATAAAACTTTTTATAGTATTTCTTTTTAAATTCGTAATTTAAAGTTTGAAATAAAAAAGAAATAAATTGTTTTCTATTAAAACAAAATATCAGATTGTCTGACGTCTCGAATGAAACATATCGCCTTTCGTAACACAATTAAATAATTTTTATAAAGTGTGTGAATATAATATAAATGTACATATGATATTAAAAATATAAAAATAAATTAATATTATTTTGAAGAATTTTATTTGAAGAAGATAAAAAAACCCCTAAAGATCTGGCCGTGGCCGTGAAGCAGTACGGTTGGCACGCCACAGTTTTAAGCACGCACTGACAATATATTGCGCGTACGGAGGAGTCTGATATTTGGCATAGTTAAACTTCACATGGAGAAGAGCATAAAGGTTAAATTAATAGTTAAATTACGGCTGAATTTAGACCATAAAGCAGTATAAATAATTGCGCAAGAATAATATATATATATATATATATATATATATATATATATATATATATATATATATATATATATATATATATATATATATATATATATATATATATATTTCGTCTAAAGTACCAGAAAATTTAATTTTAATTGTACTAAAAAGGACTAAAAACAATATGTATAAAGATCTGTAATAATTTACTTATACCTTTTTTTGGTTTAGATGGCCTTTGTAAACACTATCTGCGCGCGTTAGTTTACGCTTTCTTTTGGGATTAAACTATCAAAGAACAAAAGGTTACCTTCCACCTACGACACTAACCTACCTGCGCCGTATGTGACAGGTTTCTTTTTCAGACTATTTTTTTTATGATTATATGATATGTAATACCAGTATAGATTTGATTCTCAAAGCTCATGAAATATCACATGCTTTTGTAATATTAAGTTATAAAATACTCCTACGTTTTTATTATTCTTTCATAATTCTGATAACATAATCCATTTCTCCTTATTTATTTATAACAATATCATGCCGTAGGAATGTTCCATTTAGAATAATTTGTTTGTATTTAATATATGTGTTTGTGAAACGTTAAGGTTATGATATATAATAACGAAAAAAAAATAGGTGAGAAATACAGAGTTGCAATAAGCAGAAGCAATGTTGTTTTGTTTCCGTTCTATGCAACTTAATGCAAGCACAAGTCACTTCAGATATCGGTTAGTATTTTTAAACAAACAACAATTTAGTCTATAACAGTACAGTATCAAATTTTCTTTAAAGTTTCTTACACAGGGAAAACACGTTTTTATAATTCCCACACATATTTATTTATGGTAACAATGTTGTGAAGTAATGGTACTCGTATATTGAAGCATCGTTTATAATCACTTCACACTTGCTCATTTACAAATAACAAGATGGAAATATTTGTTTTATTTGTTCATCGTATTGCTTTGTTCAAAAATTCTAAATTGGCTTTAGTCTAAGCCGCACTTATTCTTTGAAAGTGTAAAAGTGTAGTAGTTGTGTATTGGAGTCGATAACAAAAGGACAGGATGAATTAAAAATCTTCCACTTAACAACTATTTTTGTTCATGTGTCCTTTCTTTCAGCGTATACCCGCTAGGGATACAATCTGTCCTAGTTGCATTGCAATGCTTTTGATAAAAACAAATTACTTACTTCACAACTATTTTCATAATAATAACAAGGTTTTCTTTTAATTAATATTTAAAACAATTTTCACATTTAATTTTAAAACGATGTACGTCTTACATACATCTTATGAAAGCAACAAACAGCAAGGAAATAACAAAATATTAAGCTCCCCCAAGCCGACTGGTCATCGTGGGGGAAAGGGACCACCTTATTCCAACAACAATAGAACAAAAACAAAATAAACGTCAAGATTTAAAAAGTTACGGTAGGAAGAGGCTTTTGTCGACTGGCAAACAGATTTACAAAAAATTAATAAGCAAGAAAGATTAAACTAGTTTAAGTTTATTTTATACTACATAATATGTTTAGAGTTTGTAATGAGGTATTTAAGGGGATCTGAATAAAAGGATATATTCATTCTTAAATTTTATGTTTAACTTGCCAACAAATCAATATTTCCATTTTATAAGTAGGAATATATTTAAGATTCGATTGTTAAATGTATACCTACGAATTTTACGTGACAACATTAAGATTTAAATCTACATATAATAATTACTCTTCAGGATGCCAAGACAGAAATTGACGGAATTTTTTATATTATTAGCATTTATTTATTTCCAAAGATTCCAAGTAGAATAGTGAGTTAATTTACAGTAATATATTAACATTCTTATTTTATATCATTAATGTAGAATATCGTGTTTGCTTATTTTTGTGAATCTATTAAGCGATAACTTAGCACTCCTAAGTTATCGCTTAATAGATGTAAGGGCAGTAAAGTTTATTTTAAATAAAATCTATTCAAATACAATTTTAAAATATTCAAGTAATAGCATTTCAAGACTAGTCTAACAATAGCAAAATATTTTACCACTACCAATCGTCAGTAAGCTCGGACATCAAACGAGACAAAACTTAAAACCGGCTCCATGTGTAAGAATTACATTCATAAAAAGAATTAATAACGATGAAAATATACACTCAACACTATCTTTATGATATCAAAATCGTTTTGACATCACAAAAATCACTGCAATATTTTATGTCAACCTTTTTTATGTGGTTTGAGATTGTGATACACTTTAGAACTAACCCGATACCCGCCACCTTTAACAAAGCCATAAGTATAACTGAGCTGAACTTGCTTGTTGCAAGACAACTTGCCTCAGGTACAATTTTTCCTTCCATGTTGCCCGACAAAATTTAAAAGTCACTTATAGTGAAGTGTTGTCTACTGAGAGACAAGTATCGATTTTGGTAGAGTTAATACGAACACAACATTTCGCACGTTCGGTGCGGAAGAAAGAGATAATAATTGAAATACTGTGCTCTGCAAGCCTTCACAAAGAATTATAATTATTAAAAGTTAAATACATTGTTGGTAGGTAAAGTAATTATATAACATTTAAAATTATTTTTTAATGTATATTTACTTTTTACAGTGTTTAAATTAATCATAATAATGTTTTTATTTCATCTTAACGCTTCAGTGTATTATTTTGCATGATTAAAAAATGGTATTATAATATATTTATTAAATCACCACATAAAAGATGTATAATAAAATTATTTAATGATTTTTTTGTTTTTATTCTTTATTATTAAATAATATACATAATAAATAATCTTAATTTTTAAATGTCAGCAACTTAGCATTGTATCTCCGTCTTGCTCATACCTTTTATTCCCATGAGGAATTTATTCAAGAATACAGTACACTCTTTAAGTTCACTGCTCCCACTATGATTTATGGCTAAATTAGTAGGTGTAAGTCGAAAAGAATATTTACAATAACAATTATTATGTTATAAAAGAGTATTTAAAACCTCTGATAAAATATTTAAAAGCAATATTTATTAAAAACAATGGTCCTAATTTAATGCACCTTTTTCCCACGCGACTTGTGCGCGGGAGCTTTCAATTCCAAACGGATGCTTTTTTATTTTGTTATTGCTTTGGCCTCAACAACTTTTTACACTGAATACTTACGTTTATAGCCTCCATACAATTTATAATAATAGTAATTTTTAATATTTCGTCTTTAGTGCTTCATGTAAGTTAGTATCCGATATCCGGTAGACAAAATGACACGGTGTGTTAACGATTCGCATTTTAAAAATTAAGTAGTGAGAGCATTTTAAAAATCAAATTTAAGTTTTCATTCATGTAGGAATTTTTAACCTATCACATTACTGTAGCTTACTTTCGTTAGTGTTTGAAATAACTATAAGATTAAATAAATGGTAGCAGTTCAGTATTCGTAAATAAGTTTATTCTAAGCTGCGAACATTTACTCCAAGAACATTTACTCCAGAAGAACACTAATAGTTCATCATTTCATAAACAGTTTAAAAAGGGAGATCATATAATTAACTTATACATATTAAAGATCTTATATTCCATTTTAGTCCCACATCAGGATTCCCTCTGTTGAAGGAAGCTAAGGTCTTCCCTCTTTATATAAACGTAACACAAAATAACCAACGAATGGAAATAGTATAATAAATATTGTTTTAAAATATGAAATTACATAAAATAAAAAATCGTGATAGACATCAAGAGTGTGTGTGCGTGTGTGTGATGTTATATGTTATATGTATGCATGCACAGGTTGTCCTCTGTGTTTATATATATATATATATATATATATACATATATATATATATATATATATATATATATATATATATATATATATATATATATATATATATATATATATATATATATATATATATATATGTATATGTATATATATATATATATATATATATATATATATATATATATATATGTATATATATATATATATATATATATATATTTATATATATATACCATCAAAAGATTTTGTATATTTATAGGAAAAGAAAGACAAAAATCGCTAATGAATACATCATACCTGATCCGCATTCCGATACTCGACAATATCACTTCTGAAACAAAAATAATCAATAGCAAGTATTAATTAGGACGTTATACCAACATAAAAGCAACAAGTGTATCAAGATTTTTAATAAATAATATTTTTAAGGTCTCAACAGTCTTGTAACGCTTAATCTTACAACGTTTTTTTTACCAATTTTAATTCCGATATTAGTATCAAATCCATGCACTTCGTTTTAACATTTTACTATTTGGATGATATTAATAAAAGTATAACCAAGTTTTAATTCAATAGTATATAAGTATTGCCTATGAGGAAGAGCAATTTTCAAAATTTTTGTCTATCTCTTAGGAAAATGAAACTTTATATATTTTAAATTCATGTAAATATTCATCAGGGAAAAGTTGAGTTTCTGTGGGATTAGGTGTTAATTAAAATTAAAATTAAAGTTAATTCGAAATTTAAACTGCTTTGACTGTAGTAAAATGATCTGAGGAGAAAGTGTGTATCCTTTTTAAATTTTTAAGTTTGTGTATAAACCGACAAAAAATAATATCTTAATTAATACCTCAACATATCAACATGAAATATAAAATAAATTATTCAACTATATTTAATATGTGGATAATTATTTTGAAATGCATGTTACTAAAATACCAAAATAATTATAATTAGTTTGAAAAACATTAAATCATTATCTAAACGTACTACTTATAGTAATAACTTTAGTAAATCAATTTTTTTTTCATTTACTTTCAAGTTTTTTATAAAAACATCAGTCATCATAAATTATATGGCTGTAATTAGAAAAAAACTAAGCACAAATAAGAAAAATGTAATCCATATCTTCTTATTCATATTGTCTTATCCATTGGATTAAAATAATGTTGCGGGACTGCATAACTAAGTCGCCTTGGCGCTTTTTTTTCCCGGGTCACCGAGAATCCTAAACTAGGCTAAAGTATTATATTTGTGTAGATTCGATTATCGGATAAGACTTATTACTTTCTAAAAATATATTAATGCAGTCCTTATATTTTTCAAATAATATTTTTAAATTAAAATTTACTATCTATATCTTTGACTCTTTTCTGTCAAAGGTTTATGAAAAAGTCCCGATTAATTAAAGATAAAAAGCACGCAAAACCAAATAAGCTAATTGTTTCTAATTCATTACAGATTCAGATTTTAGCTTTTTGAAAAAAAAAGTGTTGAAGATGAAAAATATACCTATTTATAAGAGATTAGGTCAATTAAGTATAGTTTATAAGCATTAAGTAAGTACCTGCTGCGTAGTTTTGTAATAACTGGCCTTTGAGGTGTACTGTCGTGGATTCGCACTTGTTTGGGATCGATTTCTTCACATTCATCATCTTCTAAAGGTATTTGACCGGTTCTTCGGGCCAAAATAGAGTCCATGAAGGGGCTATAAACCTGACCAGAAGTGCCTAAAATGTCATCAATATCTGTATAACGTGAAATGTATTTTTCAGAACTCTTTGAGTACGTTGTGTGACTTGAATTTATAAAATTATTTTCGTATGGCGAACTACGACCTTTATAATTTTCATTTTCATTTGGTGTTTCTAGACCTTCTGGGCTTCTTCTATCTCCTAAAGGCTCATTAGCAGGAATATGAAGTGGAAACGCAGGAGTAGGAGATGAATGTATATAAATGTTTTCTCCTTCAAAATCTGAAGATTCGCCATCTTCTGGAGGTGGTGGAGTTGGTAGTTTTTCAACATGTTCTGGAATATTTTTGTCACTGGATAACCACCATGGACGTTCACCAGATTTTACATGACGTAATCGTCTCAACGGAAACTTTTTATTGTCAGAATTAGACCTATTTAAGTTGTCTTGAGTATCAGCTATATTATTGCGGGAAGAGTTATCACTTGTGAGCCACCAGTCTTTTTGTTCTCCAGATTCTGTGTGCTGTACTTTAAAGTTATTAAATTTTTCACTCTTATCACTATCACTTGATGATTTTCGAGGGGGTGTTAAACGTTCAATTCCTTCTGGTATATCAGCACTACTGTCAAGCCACCATGGTTTTTCTTCATCTACAAATGTGTGTTTTATTAAAGACCTCATTGAATCTGAATGTTTATCTGAGCTCATCTGATGTTTTTGATTCAGATTTTTATGTCCAGACTCATTCAAATGTAACATATCATTTTTGTGATTTATATCCTTATTAGAATTCGATTCTTGCCACCAAATATTCTCACTGGATTCAATAGACCGAATAGATTTTAGTCTGATTAAATTGTCGTCATTTGAAGCAACTATATTATCCGTATTATTTTTGATAGTGCTAGGTTTGTCATTATCAGGTATGAGATTGGTTGTATTTTTGTTTGTAGATTCGGACGTCGAATTTTCTAACCATTGTGTATTTTCAGAGGGATCTTGTTGTCTTAATTTGAAAAGGCTAGTTACTGGTGCTAATGCTCGAATTAAAAATGATTTAGCTTCTTCTGTTCCTCCTTCACTTTTGTGAGACTTAACAGACGATAGCTGCTTTGTTTGCCGATCAGCTGTTGTAGAAAATTCCTCTTTTTTATACTTAGATTCTTCTTCACTTACTGAAGACTGTGTGGATAAAGTAATACTTGATTCTGGACTATTATTCTCTCTCGATCTAGAATGCTTTAATTTCAACGAGCTGTTGGTGATATTCGTGCTTGAACCAGATTTAGATAATAGTTTTGATGTTGCTTTTGTACTCGTTTGTATGTGTTCATCTTTAATATCATTGCAGTGATCTGAATCTGTGGAACTCGCAGATTTACTTCTCTTTTTAATAGATTTTTTCTTACTACCTGTGTCTGATGAAGAATCTGAACTCAATTTACGTGTTTTATTCTTCTTTATTTTATTTGACATATCTGATTTAGGTGCTTGTGGTGGTAATTGACTATTTGCTATAGTTATTTCGGGTGACACTAGTTCAGCGCCAGCTAATGGAATCTTCGCTTTTTTGAGTTTTAAATTGACATTTATAATTATCTCGGATCCTTCATCGTCTGTTTTTTCCTGATAGGTACTAATATTATCGGAGCTTGATGTTCCTGTTCTGTCTTTACTTTCCTTGATAGGTTCTGGTTCTACACTATGACTACGGGATTTTATATCATTATTATTATTGCTAGTATTATCCCGTAAATTTAAATACTGTGTTGAATATCTACCGGCATATCCAGTGTAATTATGAGATGTAGGAGAATAATATGACCAATTTGTTAGACTTGTTCTACTTGTACTCCCAAATCTACTTAATCTTGTCGTATCATCCAATCTGTCTGATTGTATTTCTTTGTCTATCATTTTCGGTCTTTTTATTAATCGAGTTATGGTTTTTTCAATTGTTTTTGCCAACTCAGCTCGTCTACTTCTTACGTATGCGGATGAACCGGGAGGTGTAGGAGATGTATGGCGAGTTATAACCGTTATAGTTTCAGTATCGTTATCTATTCTAGAGTTTCCATTTGTTTCATTTTCAGTCTCATTATTTCTTAATTGGGTTTCTTTTTCTTGTTTAGTTACATTTTCTTCAGCTATTTGTGGCGAAAAATCCTTATCTGTTGTCGTTTTATTTGAATCAATATAATTATTCGAAGAAATAGAACATTTTTTAACTGGCGTTGGACTTTTTACATAGTTGGTAGACAAACGACTAGCAATTGCATATCTGTTAACAGTAATATCTGGTTTTGTATCTGTTCTTGAGGAAGAAGTGGTATAATTTGTAGTACGAGGATACAGTTTATAGTTTGAGAGGCTGCTGTAGCTAGTAGACTTGTCAGTCTTACTTGGAATGTCTTTGTCTCTATCTATAGGGCTAGAATCCCTCCTTTTATCTTTCACACTTTTTGTGGTCCTTTTATCGGGGCTTACATGTCTGGAAACTCTACTGAAACCATATTTTGATATCGATACTGGACTCACGTCTCTGCTTCTATTAGTAATAGTTGGTGGAACCAACAATTTATTGAAATCCTTTTTTTCATATTTAGAAACTGATTTGTCAGCTTTGTTATAATTAGAGTAACGATTTGTAACAGCAGAAATAGGCGTCTCTTCCCGTATAATACGATCATTACTAAGTACAGGAATACTCGAAGATTTGTATGAAAGATTTGAATTAATATATTTCGCTGTGACAGTTGTCGGTCGCTCTGTTGATGCACTTATGGTGGATTTTCCTGCGTTACGATTCCGGCCGTAGGATGGCGTGTCATACTAAAATACCAAAACAAAACAATGTATATTTATTGTGCATATTAATACATGTGAATTAAGAATAATTTTTGTCCTTGAAGTACATTTCAATATAAATGAAGAAAATAGAAATATTTCTATTCTTAAAATATAATATCTATATTCATTATTCAACACCATAAAACTCATTCCTTTTACTCCTTTATAAATAGCAAGTGGAATGCGTATACGTATGGAAATAATATATGAGGAGGGATTTATTAAATCCTTTGGTTTAAGAACAGACTGTTTAATACCAGTTTCAGAAATAGTATCTTAACTACAGTTTCATAGTACTTATATAAAGTTAAATAATAAAACTAATAATCTGTCCAGGTTTAGCTGTTTTTAGATTAATACGTAGCATCTGTTAATTACTTTACGAAGCCTTCTACAATAGTTTTAAAATTACTAATAAAGATATTTTTGACTATAATTTAGGTATAATTTTGCATTAATCCTTAACTGATAAGAATAGTAAAAGATAAATAAAAATAATAATAGTAGTAAGGACATCATCGAAAATCATCGTCAATTTTGTAAATAATAATTACTAAAAGTGAAAGCAATAACTTCACAAATATAGACCTAGAATGGTATTCGATTTTGGCGAGTTCTGTATAGATTTATTTATTTTTAAGGATTGTAGCAATTACGTTCATACAATACTCACATAATTTCGAAAGGACATGTTGGGTTTTCAACTTGGATCCATTGATTTACTGCTAAATCGGCTTGGAACTAACTGAAATCATTAAAATCATAATATTACAGCTTTATGTATTAATATTTCCCAGCAAACATACATATGTAAGAATCTTTAAATAAATTAGCTACCCTATCAACTGTATCCACATCCAAAACATGGCGAATAAAAGGCATAGCCTCATTCGATGCATTGCGATGCGACAATAACAAATAATATGTCTTTAAACGTGTCTAAAAAGTAAAAACATTCTCCTGCAACCGGCCTATTATTAAGGGTAGATAAAATTTAAATGGTATTGACCTTAATAAGATAAGCGATTTAAGAGATTAAGGAGTAACTTTTGATATACGAGTAAAACAAATAATTTGTAAGTCGTCAAAAATGTTAGGATTCATTATACGAAGTGGCAGTCTTTCGTAATCCAAGTACAAAAATAATAATTAACAATGCGATAGTATTCTAGAATACAATAGTGTTACCTAGTTACCGATTTATAGCGCATTATATAGGATGTCAGGTGTCAGAATTAGGTTATAGATCGAATAATCCTTGTGTGAAGTAGTGTAAAATAGTGTTACAGAAGAGATCTGTGCGGCATATCCTGTTTTTACTAAATTTCATAAAAAATTCACGACTTACAACGCTAAACTTAAATATTTTAAAATGGATAGTCATGATATTTTTTATTAAACGAAATTGATTATTCTACTCTCTTGAAAAATTTTAAATTGCGTAGCTTGAAGTGTGCTGAGACGTCCTTCTGGACTTTTACACCCACCCTTAGTGTGATATAAACTGAAACGCTTCTCCACTGTACCAAGCAATCTATTATAATTTATATAACTTTCTTAAAGGAAAGATAGTCTTCGATGGCAATTTGTGTGAATTGAAGAGATTCTTTTGAGACTACAAAGAGTACTGCGTGAATAATTTTTTAAATATTATATAATACATTCTATAAAAATTAAAAAAAAATAAAATATGAGAAATTGTACGACTTTAAAATCTTCAGCTTATTTAGCTTTTAAAACGAATATATAATAGTCAATCTGTATCACACAATAGCAACATGGTTTAAAGTTAGCTTATGCATAATATTGATGACCTATTTGTGACCAATCGGTAAAATTAAAAAAATTGAAATAAGGGTGCCTCACTATTTGACTAATCTGCAAAGAGCAGCTCACATTGAAACGAAGAGATTTGGAACCGAGTTGAACAGAAAGCAATGGCAGACCTTAGATTAAACGTCACAATAATACCCTAAACCGAAGCTTATCTAAATAAAAGTTATGGTAACTGTTTCATAGTCACCGCATGGTGTAATTTACTACAATTTCCCCAGATTCCATCAAGAAGTAACAGCAAATGTCAATTCCTCAGAACTCTGATCAATGATGACGAAACTCACAACAAGATAGCCCTGACTTGTCAATCGACATTTCCATTACTGTTTCATTTTCACGGAAGGCCTCACACTGCCCAAGAAACAGTTTTCTCACTACAAGAACTAAAAACTAAACCATCCGTCATCTTTCGTACTTGCTGGACCTTGCCCTAATCGATTACCATTTTTTCCGCTATTTGGACGATTTTTTGCATGGAAGATAATTTTCTTCCAGGAATTAGTACAAACACTATGTGGTTTTACACAGTTTGTGGATTCCAGATCCCCAAAGTTTTATCGCAAAGGTTAAATGATTTTCCAATTCGATGACAGAAATGTCTAGACAGCTTTGGCTAAAGAAATATATTTTATCCTAAAAACAAAGGTTTTAATTTTTCGGTACGACAATTTCATACTTTTACTCCTAATAAATTCTAAAAATATGGAGGCCCTATGCTTAGCAGTGGGATACGTACAGACAGCATATACATATATGTAAAAATGTAATGAACAGAAAACCATGTAGTATTTATTTTAAGTAAAGTACCATATTATGTAAAATAACGTAGATGTTATAAAATAAATCGATATTTTTATATAAATAAATCAATTTTATTTTAATAAAAATATCGTGATAGAAACAATTTTGCATTCGATCTTTATTATTGACCATTATTGATCTATATTGAATCAATTCAATGGTCAAAAGATTGATGGCTAATTCTTGGCTACAAGCATTAATCTCCAGGTTCATGCCATTCTGGTTCTTAAAATTGTTTTCATACGTTTTATAGGTGTAGGTGCGATTACGTTGAATTACTTTGGTCTATGTTTTATGTGTGGTAGTTTGTTATAGATAAATCACTCAGATAACTTTTGGGTTGCCGCAGTGATTGAACTCAGTGTAAAAAGTATATTGCAGTCATTTTACGGTTAAATTATTAAATACTATGATATTAATTGTTTGTATTATGTACACAGCTATGTATTTAGCATAAAGTTTGCTTAACTTATTCATTCTTATTCAGACTATAGATACAGATAGCATTATATTACTTTTAATTTAAAAATAACAAATCATGTTTTTATACTTTTAATTTAAAAATGACTTTTCATTGTCTTCCGTAGAGTCTACTATACCTGAATATGCCTCGTATTGGGGTGGAAAAGTGGTAGTGTGTGTTTAGTGTTGTGTATAGTGGTTGGTGGGTGAAAGTTGCTGGCCGATTTTCGGTAAGTTTTTGGTTTAAGTTTAAAATAAATCCACTTCATCCAGCAGAAAAACATACATTATTAATTTTGCTAAAAAATTCTATAATGTTAAATCATGGATATTGTTAATGTTATCATAATTATAAATATTTTTGAAGTGCGGCCACATATGGAGTACTGCTCTCATTTTTGGGTTTCCGATAGGCTTGATGTTTTATCTGTACGCTTCTGCGTACAGATGAAAGATCAATGTATCATCTCTCTGCTGGATTTATTACGGCGAACGCTCTTAGGAGTTATTTAATATCCTCCCAGCCGCACAGTTCCACCATCGCACTACCCATCACTACTCATCACATGGATGGCTGACCGTAAAACACTGTGCGATTTAGCCGTAGTTTTATGCCACGAAGTGTGGAAATGTGAAACAATTTGCCACCTGCGGTGTTCCCACGTGATTATTACATGGGGGTATTCAAGAAAAGAGCGTATGTGTTCATTAAAGACCGGCAACACATCTGCAACGCCTCCGGCGGCGCGGATGTTTATGGGCGGCGGTGATCGCTTACCACCGGGTGACCCGCATACTCATTTGAATGCTCTGCTATAAAAAAAAACTAATTTACCTTCTTTATTTACCTGTTATAATTTCAATATTAATAGTGATTTAAACAAAAGAAGACTAGTGGACTTGTAATATTACTAAATTTTTTATTAACAAAATACTAGTAATATTTTGACATCACTATAATTCTTTTTAAGAATTCTAAGCAAATAGTTATTGTTTACATCAATAGTTCAATAACAGAATTGAACTTACGACCAAAGATTTACGATTTTTAGTTGTACCGATTTAGCAATTGCTGCCTTCTTATTATAATTTTAATCGTTATATATTGTCTAGAAAATATAAAAGTAATAATATTACAAGAGAATAGATTGCGCAAAGGTACATAACAGTCGGCTGATCGTCAAAACTAAATATGATCCAAACATCGGCGCGGTTGCTACGTCATGATGCAGTGAAAGTTAGATTAGTAACTTTTAACGATCTTATCCAGGATCTTGTAGTCTAACGCCATTTGTCGAGTCCGTTCGTGAGAAAAAATTGTGATGCTTTTGAGGACAAGTTGCCTTTTGGATCATCTCGTTTTCAAAGTGCAACACAATTGTAACGTCACGTAAATATATATATGAATATAGCATTAATTTCTTGTATCAAAACAAACAATACACGATGAAAATAATACTGTAAACAATAAAAATCCTACATTATCATCAGCGAGCTATTTAGATCGAAGATTTTTTCGTATAACATCCTAAATTTAAAAAAGGTATGACATTTGACTGTTTGACTTTCAATTGTTTTTATATTCAGCTTTTAAAACATTTATAGTTGTTACAAAATTTAGAGTAACTTTTGAAAACGATTTATAAGTGGGACTAATGCTGCAGAAACTATACGTAATGTCAATGCCGTGTTTGGAGAGGATACAGCTAATTAAGATAAACAACGATGAATTGAAGATGATGGTGGAAATCGATCTGTGTAAAACTACTAAGGAATGAGCGATATAGTTTAATATAGTTAGCATACCAACAATATTGACCTCTTTGCGACAAATCGGTAAAATCAAAAGAACTTGAAATATGGGTGCCTCATGATTTAACTGATCTGTAGAGAGCAGCGCACGTTGAAGCTTACACTGTGAAACCTGTACCGAAGAGACTAGACCGTAATGCGACGTTCAACGAAAAGTGGATTCTTTACGATAATTGCAAGTGCATAACGTATTAGCTGACCCCAGGTCAAACTCCACGAAAATGCTCTAAAGCGAAGCTTACCTATACTAAGGTTATGGTATTGTAACTATTTGGTCGTCACTGTATGGTGTAACTACAATTTCCCCAGATTCGTTCACGCAGTAACAGCAGAGAGTACATGACATGACGCAAGCAAGACAGCCCCGACTCGTCAATCAATCTTCTCCATTGTTGTTCCATAATAACGCAAAACCTTACAGTGCTCGAGAAACAGTTTTAACGCTACAAGTGCTGCAGAAAGAAACTATTCATCATGTTCCGAACTCTTCACACTATCCCGATCTATCTATTTGTAGACTATGAATGACTATCCTTTTTTCCGCGATTTGGACAATTTTTTGTATGGAAGAAAATTTTCGTTCCAGGAATCAGTACGAACTGCCTTCATATAGTTTGTAGAGTTCAGGTCCCCAGAGTTCTATCGCAAAGGTTTAAGTCATCATCTTAAAACAGATACCTTTATGTCTATTGTAATGGCAAAAAAGCAATAAGAAGTAGTAAAATTATAGCGCTACTGGAACAGGGGTATAGCCAATGTTACGTCTCACAGCGGTTAAACGTGGGGCGTTCAAACGTCTAAAGAACCAAGTACCAAGAGACAGGTTATACGTTCAGATAAGGCAAAGTTCTGGGAGAAAACGTTGCACAAAACCACGAGATGACCGCTATTTAGTGACTCAGGAGAAACCGCAAATGCAGTTACATAGACGTCAAAAAAAAAATTGAAGAGGTACGAGGAGCACAAGTTAGCCTATGGACTGTGAGGAGGCTTTGAGCGGCTGACATATGCAGTCGACAACCTGCACGGGCCCTCAAACTACTTCGTGAACAGCGGATTGCTTGAATGAGGTTCGCTAGAAATTGCCTATCTGGGACACTAGGTAACTGGAGTAGCGTGCTCTTTTCCGATGTGGCTCGAATTTGTCTGCATGGTGAAGATCCACACCGGCGAGTGTTACGAAGATCAGGGAAATACTATGCTGAATTGTGTTTTGAAGAAATCACCCCTTATGGTGGAGGATCTGATATGTTTTAAGCGGGCGTAATTTCCAGCTATCGTACCGATCATTGAAAATGGCTCACTAAATGCGCAAAAGTACAGGTACAAAAAATAAAGGTAATTTAATACATTAACTCCTAATATCTATGATGAATTAACCTTATTATAGTAAATGTTTTTGTGTATTATTTAATTAACAATGACATGAACTTAATATTATTTTAATATTTATATACAATTGTGTCATTACAATCAAAATTTAAACACAAAATCTGTACTATAGATATCAGGGCTAACCGAAAAAAGTATGGCGTAAGTATGTATTTCAGCAAAGTTGTTATGAATTATGAAATGTGTCGAATGGCTAGAGTTTGATTGTTACCTACTAAACAAGTGCAATGCAAGATCCGTCAAGATTTATTTCTGTCTAAAGCACATTACGAAAATAAATGGTCTACTTCGAGATGTTTAAGTGTCAAAGACTTTAGGTTCGGAGCAGGTTGTTGCCTCGGACAAAATGGGGTCGCTGCTGCTTCCCGACTCGGACACGGTGACCAGAGGTATAGTCAAATAAACAATTGTTTATCAGACATTTGTTTAATTATTTCTCATCGAGTGTTTTATTTGCCTTTCCATTTTGTTAAT
>JASFAT010002943.1:0-11535 GCA_031353405.1 Baronia brevicornis
TCCTGTTGCATCACTACACAGTTAAGATACTACCTCTTACATAACTTTACATACGAAATGATAGTTTACATTAAATTATTTAAAATTAATTGAAAAACCCCCATTGAAAAACCGAATGTAATCCGGGTAACGCCTTATAAAGTACTGTAGTGATACATTCATAAATGTATAACTAATGCCTTAAAACCTTTTATATTATATTACTTTTTTTACATTCGTAATATACAAATTGAAAATGAAAAAGAAATAAATTGTTATAAAACAAAAGGCATTAAATCGTCTGACGTCTTTTATATAGACATATCAACCGTCCAGCACAAAACATTGAAATTATAACATATATATTGAGATATAAAATGTAAAGTGTTATCAACGTATATAATTATTAATGAAGTCAGGCGTTACCTTGCGGAAATCCATCACTATATGGACAGTCAAAAGTTTTACTTAGCTAAGATCCGCGACAAGCAAAACAATAACAGAAAATTAATAATGTGTGTTTTTCCGTTGGGTTTAGTGGATTTATTTGGAACTTAAACCAAAAACTTACCGAAAATCGGCCATCAACTCTCCAACCACCAACCACTATACACAACGCCAAACACACACTATCACTTTTCCATCTTGTACACGACACGTGTTTCGCCCCAACACGAGGCATCTTCAGGTATAGTAGACTACGGAAGACAACCGAAAAAAACTTTTCGGTTGTCTTCCGTTTGGCGTTGTGTATATAGTGGTTGGTGGGTGGAGAGTTGATGGCCGATTTTCGGTAAGTTTTTGGTTTAAGTTCCAAATAAATCCACTAAACCCAACGGAAAAACACACATTATTAATTTTCTGTTATTGTTTTGCTTGTCGCGGATCTTAGCTAAGTAAAACTTTTGACTGTCCATATAACGTATATAATATTATATAAATGTACAATGAAACGCAAGAATAAATTAATATCATTTTGAAAAATTTTATTTGAAGAAGCCCCCTGAAGATCCCGGGTGTTGCCGTAAGCAGTACGGCAGGCACGTTACAGTACTTAGTATTTAATAAACATTTGATTTTAAATAACAGTAATATTCACCTCATTGATGATGTCCAAAACATCTCTGTAATACGCCTTATCAATATTCCGCTTTAAGTACTCATTTATAAAGCTTCGTAGCATGCTAGTATCATTCACCGTTAAAGATTCTCCACCTGGCAACAAATGCCAGCAAGTTTTCCCGCATCGTGTTTGGCTATTGTCGACTATATCGTCCTGAATTATAAAGTATGACTGAAACTGTAAGAAATTACTAGTTTACTTTTGACCGATTCAATATAATACTTACAACTTACTAATTACTTACAGTCTCCAATGCGCATGCCAATGTATAAACTTGATGCACCATCTCATCATTTATATTTTCAGGATTCTCCAACAGTTCATATGCATAAATAAAAAGTTCACCTTGGAGGGGAAATTTTTTAAGGGTGTAATATTCTGAAACCTAAAATTCTGGTTATTTCTTGTTTCTTATCTTTGTAAGGTGTGAATGATATTTTACTTTATTTAGTAACCAATTAGCTATGACAGGGCTATCGCCCACGGAGTCAATGATCGCGGCTTCGATCCCCGCATAATAATTGATGACTCCTTTGCAAAAAAACGGGCGGTTTTGATTTTTCTACATTATTGGTTATAATTGAGTTCTAAATAAGTTTTAATAGCCAAACTATCTGACTAGCACTCAATAAAAAGTCGGGATAAGAAAAAATTTTTTTTTACCTAGCGAAAAATAAGTAAAATTTTTAAATAAACTTTTCACTTACTATCGAGGGTTTGTTTTTAGAATGTTATCAGGCAACTAAAACTAACTTTTTGTTATTTTTAGTAGAATAATTTTTATTTGGCGCATCTATCGCGCTGGCAGGTATCAGCGCGGTGTTATCCGTGAAGCGATTTCTGTGCCCCCAAATTTGTATTTTGCTTTGAGGGAATGTTATTGCTTCATTGTTGTGTGCTTGTATCGCATAAGTTAAGTGGTGTCATTTTACTGCCTATTGAATTAATAAGTTTATGTAGTTGTGACTGTGTAGATTTGTCGAAAAAAATTATTAGTTATTATTGAGTATATTATTTATATGTATAGCTCACAGATATTTATTCCGAGTCTGGTTACCCCACCATGGACAAGCGTGGTGGGTTAATGTCTATTCGTCCAACGTAGTGAACAACAGTAAAATATATATGGATTGTTAAAAAAAATCCAATAGTCGATAATTTTCGAAAATATTATGTTAAAATAGTCCCGTCACCGTAGGATTTTTTTTTTACTTTTTTCAAGTTCACAGCTATTTTCCCATAAATTTTTATTGTATGTATGTATGTATATGTATTGTATGTATGTATATATTATATATATATATATATATATATATATATATATATATATATATATATATATATATATATAAATTGTTTTTTTACAGTTATTATACGTTACCATTTGTAGTCGCTTTTTCAGTTCTGGAGAAACCAAATACTTGGTTTGTGATATCGCCGTGCCAATGAGTTTGGGATAAAAATCCTTAAACTCAGATACAAATTTCGAACATATAGGACTTCTCGTGGATCCCTTCGGCGCGGTTGCCCTGAAATAAATAAATTCACACAGCTAAAGATCAAATAATGCTACATGTGCTCGCCTATAAAAGTAATTTTGAAAGTTCACGCAGTGCACACAAGTGAATGACGACGCTTTGGTTAAAAAAGATTTTCCTGTTTAAAGTTTTAGCTCACGAACACGGATTTGTTTATTTATTTTATTTTATTTATGACATTTAATAGGTGAAGTTGGTTGGATCATAGTAAGTGCCACTAGGTTGTATTTGTCGTAGTTGTTCGTAGATTTTATTAATTTGGTCGTTAAGAGCTTTCAGTATCGCGCGAGCTCTGTAAGTAATGTCGGCAGTGAAGGTAAATGGAAAGAAAAGTATTCACAGCCCTCAAATACTTCACAAGCTCAAAATCCAACAACCGGAGTTCGAGTTAGCAAACACGATTGTCGAAGAAAAGAAAATCGTTGGAGTAGACGAGTGCTAGACTAGAGGCCGCGTCTTGGTTATATATCGCTATAAACCATTTCCTTAATACTGAAATGAACTCTAGTATATTTTAGAACATTGCTAGTCGTCTTTTTAAAAAATCGAATTTATTATATTTTAAAATGATATTTTATCAACTTAACTAAGATCCCTAAATAAAATGTTATTAAAACTTATATAATTAAATTTTATTGATTTATGCAAAAAATAATTTTATTTAACTTTTTAACTGAAGTTGTAAACACAAATTACGCTTGTTAGATGTCCATAGGCGAAGATAGTTATTTACCATCAAATGACTTGACTTGTTCACCTAATGTTTCTGTCTATAAAAACAAACGAACGACAAAACGCATATTATATAATAACATTACGGACATATTTATGTTTACTTACTACACATTAAACGATAATTACATTTGCCTAAATACTTCGATAAGGAATCAGTATATATCATTAGGCAAACTATGTTTGATCTAATTGTCAAACATGTCGCGTTATGACATTTTAGGTTCTTTACTTATTGAGCTTGTTTCATTAACAAAGATAAGGATTAATAGGATGCCCAAAGTGCTGCTCGGAATAGCGGCACGTAGGACTAGGTCGCCCCCAAAGAGTTGAGGTCCGAGCAACGGGGTTCATCCCCGAGACTCGATCTCGTTGCGCGGGGTGTGGATGTCCCGTGTTGTTATCGGGGTCCTCTCGTCTTTGGGCGTCCTTTAACAACTTCGCGTCGTCTAGATCTGGCTTCAGTCTCCCCGAGTGTCGTTTCGGCTTTTATACAAAACAGATTCCAGACGTCGAATAAAGAACAAGGCCTCTAAAAATGGCTTGGCTTTAACAAAGCATCAACATCTTTTATAACAAACAAATGAAATTGCTGCAAAACATATTTATGTGAATTTTAAATACCTCCAAATAATTTATTTTACGCAAATTATTATTATTATTATAATGATTTTATATAAACCAACATTATTCTTACATCGTTTACCCACAGATGGCCCCATAAGTCATATAAAATTTTTGTCTACACTAAATAATTAAATAATGATATTAATTCTAATCCACATAATATGCTTCGAGGGGGAAACTCATAGCTCTCAAATTATTTAAATCTAAAAGGTCGCATTGACAATCATTTAAAAGAGCTTGAAATATGTGACTCTAGGATAGATGTACGAGTACATGAAGAGTAGATGTATATGGTAGAGTAGCAGCAGGGATGGGCGACAATATTTTGTTTCGAAAATAATTCATTATTTCTGGTTAAATTTAGATATTAGCTATATATGTTTGTATAATTAATATAATATATATAATCTGGTCACTCTAATAAGTAAATACATCTAAGTATATCTTACGCATAAAAGCGAAAACATTTCATTATAGTAAACCGCAAAATAAAAACTCTTCACCAGAGCCAAAAAAACTTAAGATTTTAGAAAAAATTGTAAATAATCACTGAAAAACAATCAGTTTCAACATTGTACAACATTTAATATTGGCCGTAGAGTTGAGAAATTCAGACCATTCGACACAGTATTTTTTTCTGATCTGAATATGCAATAATTTTTTTAACATGTGTCTTTTACAACGGACCCATAACGGGCTTGCCTGTCTACTACTGGTTGTTTATAAATAGGGTCACCCTATTCCTTCCTGTGGAAGATGAATTCTTGCCCTAAACCACGCACCAAATAATTTATTATTCATTGTGTGTGTTCATATATTTATTTTTCATTGTGTGAAATAACACCGTTTACTGTTATTAATTCAAGGACTACAGGACAGATAGCAATTAATCTTAATATAATAATGAACATAAATAAATATAATTTTTACGTATAATAATTTTTTAATTATTTATTATTATAATAATTTATTATTATATTTAATTATTTATAATATTTTATTTAAAATTATAATATTTTAATCCTTTTATTATGCCAACGAAAAATATATAGAAAATTATGATAAGTATGTAGAAAACTTATTATAATATAGTTTCAGGATGTGTTTTAATTAAGCTTAGTCAGTATTAAATTAATTAAAAAGTAAATACAGGCGCGTCCCAAATATAAAACAAAATGGTAAAATGTTTCAATATAGCACATTGAAACATTTTATACGAACCAAGGCATACCATGTAGTATTGAGACCTTATCTTGTATTACATAAAAACTGTGTTAAACGAATCTTGAAATAATATAAATTACAAATTTGGGTACCGTTTTATATCGAAATGATTATAGCTGAAATTTTGTTCCACATACTTTATAAATAAAAAATTAAATTTTGCTCACAATAAATGAAAACAAAACCAAAAATAATAATTATAATTATCAGAAATTTATTACACACCAAAATTTATTTTCATCTTCTTTTCTGTGGCAATAAAATTGGGGATGCCACTCATAGAGCGCAATTACAAAAAAAAAACAATTTCTAATGCATATTCTATTTTATGAAATCGTGTTACATCTGCCTCTCATCATCTCATCTGTGTTTTCAATCGTGTGACGATGAATAATAATGATATAATAAAATAAAATAAAATTGTATAATAATTCAATTATAATGATAAAATTATTTTATTATATTATTTTATATAATTATGATATTTTCTTTGCCAGAATATGTAAAATTACAGAAACAAAATATTTTTATTGTTTTACGGTACATATTTCACATTTAATACATAATTAAATAAGTACAAAATATTTTCTGGGCAAAACATTTTTATAGACCATGCACAAGTAAATCTTTAACTTTACATTTGATACAAAATAAGAAGAATCTACTTACCAATTCGCATAGTTCCTACAAAAAGTCAAACAGTATTTACGTAGCATCTTCGTTCTTTGAGTGTCAATTCTTTATTCCCGCGCTATCTTTATACAAATTTAAACTATTAATAGTGTAGACTTGAACATTAAGATTCAATTGATAAATAGCTTGTGTATATATGCATGTATTTACTCTCATTAGTAGTAGTAGGGATGAGCCAAACACTCGGTATATTCATTTGACCCTATCAGAAGTGTAGAGGGCGGTGTCGTCCGCAAATAGGGCGAGCGACACGTTCGCGTGCTTGGGAATGTCGGCGGTATAAAGTGAGAACAGAAGTGGCGAGAGGCAGGATCCCTGCGGAACCCCCGCCCTAAGGGGGCGGGGAGAGGAGCGCGTTCCTTCGACGCGAAAGCGGAAGGTTCGATTCCTAAGGAATTCTCGTATGATGTGAACGAGTCTATCGGGCACACTCATGTGGTATAGTTTATATAACAAACCGTTGTGCCAGACCTTGTCGAAGGCTTTTGCCACGTCGAAGAAAAGCGCTCCTGTATTGATTGGTCTCTATTCTGTATAGTATAAATTGAACATGGTATCAACACTATATTTTAAAAAATTAAACATTTTTGACATTACGGACCTAGCAGATACCACACTTACGATCCAACATAACGTGATAATATAATACAAAAGGCAAAAAAGAAACCCATTCAAATAGGCTTATCGGTAAATAAAATATTCGGATACGGCTCGAGGCACAGGAATCACATCCAAACCTTCAAAATCTGAACATGATAAAAAGTTGCTCGTCGGCCCGCCCGAACCATAATATATACTGGAGTCGCTCTCCAACAAAAAAATGGTGACAAGAGCGAACACATGGGTGTCAAAGCCATGGGGCCGCTGCAAGCGGGTCCCGAAAAGCTAGTTTTTTTTTATACAGTCCATATAAAATATGGCCCACTGCTTCGCATGAGAGGTTTCGCCATTACGCTTCACCGCGGTCAGACTTGAAAATGTATTTATTCAGAAAAACTCCATAGTTACCTATAATACCATAGAGCTCCATCCATGTACATCTCATTGCTAGACACGAAGCTTTCATTTCTGAAGGAATGGACAATCAATCAATGGGAGACATTTACACCCTGTCAATGCGGGGTGTGGAAACGAGCCCCGGGGATCAGATACTAACCCCTCGAGTATCAAACGCAGGAGGCAACTGCCCCGCGGTCATTAGTGCCGATGTTCCCAGCGTCGTCTAGATATGGCTAAACTTATTCCTACGTCAGTTGCGTCACGGGCCCTCTCCCCTCGTGGGAGCTGGGTGGCGACTGGAGGAGCTCTCGTGGGAGCGCATGTCTCTCGGGTAGACGTGCGTGTAAGGGAGCAAACCGATTCAGATGGGAGTGTGGATCACTGTCAGCTCGGTCGAATATGTTCCGAGCCAACTGGGCCACAAACTCGCGGATGCACTCGACCCTGAGGTCCCTCGCAATGACGTCATTACGGACTTAGCGAGGCGCTCCCATGATGGTGCGCAAAGACAGGTTGCTGGATCTCAATGAATTTACACTGCCACTCCGATGCCAACGCATACCATGCGGCATAGATAAGTCGGGAGCGGATGAACACCTAGTAGACAATCAGTTTCGAATGCACGGGTAAACGAGTAGATGTAAGTATCGGTCGGAGAACCACGCGCGCGGCCGTGGTTTGGCTCACCACATGATTAGCTTGTGTGGCGAGGCACAGCGCACGGTCAATGTGGACTACGAGGTACGTCACTGTGGCCCCCCGGCGTACGTCCTGCCCCCGAAGTTTTAAAGGTGGCGCTAATCTATCGTGGTCAGTTAAGATCGCGGTTGTTTTTCCGGCGTTGATCGACATCCGCCAAGTGTCCAGCCACTCAGGTAGGAGATACAGCAGCTATCTATAGCCTTTTGGACTCAAGGAGACGATGCAAAGTAAACGCATACTTTATATCGTCGATGTATAGCGCCAGCATGACATCTGACTCCCACACTTGGAGGCGATCTTCCAGAGTCGGGATGTCATTTGTATATGGGGTGTACACGACAGGTGACAAGCAGCTGCTCTAGGGGACCCCGGCTTCAACGGGGTGTGTGCTGGAAGCTGTGCTTTCTACGGAAACGTAAAATTTTTAAAGTTTAGAGTTTCGCTCCCGCAGAAATGACGCCACCAGCCTGCAAGGCCTGCTCGATATCGAGGAAGACCCCGACGGTACGATGGCCGTGATTGCACTCATCAGCCAGTCCAGCACGTGGTTCAGATGGGTCGTCGTCGAGTTGTCACTGGGAAAGCCGAGCTATTCAGGCTACAGAGTGACAATGTGCGGGAGCAAAGTTATGGGGCGATAGCTTCCCGGGTAACGTCTATCCTTACCAGGTTTTGGCAGGACAATGACCTTCCCAGTCTTTCACGCTGCTGGGAAGTGATCCATTCTGAGCACCCTGTTGAAAAGCCTCTCGGTAATATATAGTATTATTACAGGAATCTAGACTGTGGCTACCTCCGCGGCTTCTTTGATGGTTGCAGTTAGGTGACCGTGACGGCCTCGACATCCTCTGACGTCCGTATTGGATCAACATTAGTTTTTCGAACGAAAGCTCTGGGCGCGGTCGAGCTAGCTCGTAGGTCGGGCGCGACTAGCACCGGTAGGCGCTGCGTATCCATGTCATACAGCACCTCCTGCACTGGCCAGTTGAGCCTCTGGCGGAGCAGAACATCTGACATCCAGAAGAGCATTTGAGCGAGCTCATATCAAAGATCTTTCGAATGGTCAGTAGAGCAGAATTTGGTTGGGGGGGGAGGACAAAGAATGGACAATAGACTCCTCCCCATTTATGGAGGAATGAACATTAATCCACCATGCATATCCCAGGTGGATTTTGACGCCTCTTACTATCCACTGGAAAAAACAAAAGGGCCGTACATAAGTAACTACAAGCAATAATACAACCAAAACTATAAATTATTTAAATAACTAGAATTTGTTACTTTTAATAGCTTATTGACCTCTACGATTCGTCTTAAAGTATTTTTGTATGTAGATTCTTACGTGCTTTATGTTAGCCCACGTAGAACTAATAAGATGTTTCGTGCCATGCCATAAGATAAAAATATTTAATTATGCTGAATATCAATTTTATGAAATAAATTTGATTTATATTAAGCGATTTTGTTTCAATACACGTATATGCAGTTCCAAATAACATATTAGTATGCGGTTTTGTTTTATTATCATCGACACCCTATGACAGTCCACTACTTACACTTACAGCCTTGGCTAAAAGAATTGCGCACCCTATACATTTTGCACGTGTACAAAATGAGGTTAAAGGATTAACTATTCGGTCCCTAAAAAGTCATAAAAACTAATTAATCAGACCGTAATTATTAATAAAACATCTGGCGTAATAAAATTTGTTATTTTAACATTTTTGTATTTATTTATCAGTTCCTTAGATTAGAGAGATTAGATTTCAAAAACTGTAAAATATTCGAGCCGATGCATGCAATATGCTATTCAACGATTAGCTGCTACCAACCGTTATTACTACAGACCGTGAAGATCGAATATTACTCAGAGAGTCGTTAAAAAATAGGAAAAAAACTTCTTCAAATCTCACTGCCGAGTTATCATTAGAAATGAATAGATCAATTTCTACTCGAACCATCCATAGGAGACCTCAGTAAACTGGTTTGAAAGGCTGTAAAACCCCTGACTCTCAACAAAAAGGCTCGGTATGAATGAGCCCTAAAATACCAAAGTTTTGAATTAACAATTCAAGAATTATCTGAAACACTTTATTGCTCCTAGTCTGTAGTACAAATTCATTTAAAAAGATTGGGAAATACTGGAGAGAAGGAGGTTTTGGGTGCCACATGATCTGACACTTAAGAATGAAATGGTTCGAATAAACACAAATGACTGCTAGACTAAGAAAAATATTGGGTTGGAGGGAAAGTTCTGTCGTATTTTAAATAGGCAGGAAATATTTCTTGTAAATAAAAAAAAACATCTGGCTAGTGAGTCATTGGGATTTTTTTTGTTTTATTACCTGCTGTATAATATAAAAGAAGTCCTTTTTACCGTTCATTATTTACTTGTGATAATTAAAGTGAAAATCATGTCAGTAGATAAAGTGCATTTACGATACTGCATTTTGTATGAATTCCAACAAGAAAATAACGCATCGATTGCATGTAAAAATTGATGTGCGATATTTGGAAAAGATACTGTGAATGTTCGTACTTATCAAAGATGGTTTAGCAAATTTCGTTCCAGGGATCTGAGCCTCCAAGAAAGTGATCGATCTGGACAACCATCCATGATCGATAATGATGTTTTGCGATCCATGTTGGAAAATTATCCACATTTAACTAGTCGAGAAATTGCAGAAGACATTATCATACAACTGTTAGAGATCACATTTAATTCTTGGGTTTGTGTTAAAGCCAACTGTTTGGGTTCAACATGAATTAACGGAAAAGATTTGCCTGTCATGTAAAAATGTGTTCATCACATCTGATTAGACACAATGTGGAGCCGTTTTTGAACAAGCTGATTACTGGAGATGAAAAGTGGATTCTTTACGAGAATATTATGAGAAAAAATCTTACTGCAAACCAGGAACATCATCAACAACAGATCCAAAACCAAGTATCCATCAATGAAAAGTAGTGCTTTGTTTGTGGTGGGACAGGAAAGGTCCAGTGTATTACGAGTTGTTGAAACAGAGAAAAACCATCAACGCGGTTCTGTATTGCAATCTGTTGGTTAAATTGAATGCAATTGTCAAAGAAAAAAGGCCAGCATTAACGTCCAGAAAAGGAAAAGTGTTCCATCGCGATAATGTTCGACTGCATACTGCAAGAGTGACACAACAAAAACTGAATGCGTTAGGATGGGAAGTCCTTAGTCAACCACCATATTCACCTGACATTGCACCATCTGATTATTACCTGTTCAGATCTCTGCAAAATTATCTAGCGGGAAAAAAATTCAAGTCTTTTGAAAATGTTTCTAAGGCAGTTGCTGACTATTTTAACTCCAAGGACGAGAACTTCTACAAAACAGGAATTCACAGGTTACCTGAAAGATGGCAACAAATTGTAACGGAACATATATAATTGATTCATATTAAACACATATTTTTATAAATGAATTCAAATATTTTCTATAAAATACGACAGAACTTTCCCTCCAACCCAATAAATTATGACTTTGCGGACAGTCAAAAGTTTTACTTAGCTAAGATCCGCGACAAGCAAAAGTCACTATTCGGTTGTCTTCCGTAGAGTCTACTATACATGAAGATGCCTCGTGTTGGGGCGAAACACGTGTCGTTTACAAGATGGATAAGTGGTAGTGTGTGTTTGGTGTTGTGTATAGTGGTTGGTGGGTAGAGAATTGATGGCCGATTTTCGGTAAGGTTTTAGTTTAAGTTCCAAATAAATCCACTTAATCCAACAGAAAAACATACATTATTAATTTTCTGTTATTGTTTTGCTTGTCGCGGATCTTAGCTAAGTAAAACTTTTGACTGTCCGCATAGTGATGGATTTCCGCAAAGTAACGCCTGAATTAATAAAATTATGACTTTGTAATATATTATATTATAAATAGAAGGA
>JASFAT010000367.1:0-70000 GCA_031353405.1 Baronia brevicornis
TTGAATTACGTGTGACGCAAAATAAGGTGACATTTAACTGGAGTTCCCTTCTAATTAATTAAGTGTCGATTAAAATAAAACAACCCAGACAAGGGCGTCGGGAGTGAATTGGTAAACCTTAAATATTCTGGAATAACGTACTCGTATGTTGTCTTTTTTCAATTTTTTTTTTGGTGGGTTGGTTTTGGTTTCTTTTAACTTATGTAGATACACATGTATTAGTATTATTTCATTTATTATTTTTATTAGTAATTCTTAACGCATTTTGTGCCACCAGAAAAATTTAAGCATTATTTTCTTCATTATCATCAATTTTGAATCACATTGGTTCTGTCGAGAAACCCCGGTAAGAAATTTATTCCTTTAAACTGCCAGAACTTGATACGTATTTATTTAAAATTTCATACATCAAATTTAAATGAAAAATAAAATGCTAAAATGTATTCTCTCTATTGTTCCTAAGTCTTATTTATTTGTACAAGTCTCAAAACAAAAAAAATTAGATTTTATTTTTAGTGCTTAGTGAGAAAAGATAGCCAATCTTTTGGTCTTAAAATTTTTTCTGTTACTAACTAGAACTACATTATAAACATCCATACAAAACTACAATTCCTATTTAATTCCTTTAGATAATTAATAAACAGAAATCCTTTCTTAGTACTCAAGTATGTGATATAAAGAACCGATGTCCAAAATGTATGTAATAAAAAGATCCATTAAATTGAGCTGTTTGTTTGTTTTTATAAAGTCGTTATTTTATACAGTGTCTTAGTAGGGAAGATAGAAATCTTTGAAGCAAATAATTTCTTATTTTCATACGACCAACATACTAATTGTATAATAACAAAATGGGTTATTAAAAAATAAAAGAGAATTAAGAGAGAGCAATTTGGTAAAACTAGTTGATTTGAATTACAAAACCAGTTGAATAGTATTATATTACTGTGCACACACAATTCCCTATATTTAAACAGAATAGCCAGCTTTATTTCAGAGAGTTATTTTCCTTTTTATATCTCAGTTTCTGCTTACCAACGGGGTCAGCTACTAAAACCCATTATGAACTCCGTCAGAGTTAAAGTAAAATGGTTTTGAAATTGTGTTTATTTTATGGAACCATTTTAGAGAAAGATATTTTTACAAAGAGTAATCAGCGTTCCTAACTTCTGTGTCAATGGTATCGACTTAAACTAGAATTGAAACTAACATTTTTGTGAGAAATAAATATTTGCGGATAGACTAGGTGAAGTGTTTGCATTACGAGCCAAGAATCGCGGGTTCGATTTCATCATCGGAATGATATATGTAATATTATAATAAAACCCTCATCCTAAATAACGGCGATGGCGAGGGTATTGCATACATTATAAATAAATTCGTATTTGACTTAGAGTTATTTATTTTATATCTGGATTTTTATCAGTATTATTTTTGTGATAATAAATACAATTATAGTATTTATTACGCAGGATATCCTAATGTGGGTATGATTGTAAGGAGTTTCATAACACTATAGTTATTAAATACCAAAACTGACCTCATTGGCTAAGAGTTGAAGCTGTCACCCTCGCATTGATTGTCGCGGGTTCGATTCTCACATCAGAATAAATATATATGACCTACATTTAATTATTCCGAGTTAGAGTACCCTATGAATCCACCTTCTCTATAAAATCCATGACTATCAGTTTTTATTATACAGACATATGAACTTTTTAGAAACGAAAAGTACTTTTCTTTTGACAAAAGAGTTTTTCCATCCAGCCAAAGATTTTTGTAACAAAATAAAATGTTATTTAACACTATTTTTGCTCCAAAAATGTCTAACTGGATGGAAAAAATTATTATTAGGTTTAGGTAAAATGTCTAGATTACATTCACCTTTAAAAGCTTTCCACGCGTAAACCGCAAGCAACACGTGTTTAATAATTATCCTTATTTAAACTTGTACAATGTTCAGCAGATAGGTGATACATGACACATAACACGACAGCTAACAAAGCCGAGGGAAGCTTGCAAGCCAAAATGTAGTGATCTCCTTGCATGCATCTTAAAATGTGCACGTTTGGCGAGAAATTGCAAATGTGGACACACCCTTAGTAATTTTCGATGCACGACTCATTGGTTGGCTTCCTGATATAATCGAGCGTTGAAACAAATACACCTGAATCTACCTATGTATCAAACTTTTAAGGAAGATTTTAGTATGTCTTAACAATTTTATTTTTTAACAACTTATTTTTCTGGATCCAAAAAATAGTTAACATTTTAATTATATAATATTTTATTGTTGATGCCTTACCGGCTCAAAGAATTATAATATTTATTTATTTCAAGAAATGTCTATGAATAATACATATGAATTTACACATAAATAATCCAGGGTACTATTAATATTTGAAACATCGCAAAGATTCGTAATTTATTGTGAAATATTTTAAAAATACGTTTTGTGATTTTTAATTCATAAAAATCTGTTCCAGTTATCGAATAACTTAATATACTCGTATATTTTCCTTTGTTGATTAAATCATTATTTACTTTATTATCCTTCAGTATTTGAATTTGTAATTTGTGTCGAATAAAGTGGTTAAGGTAGTTTAAGTATACATTAGACACATTGATGATCAAAACTCTTGGGAATGGGGTTCCTAAATGAAGTGACGCACGCTTTTGCGTATCAAGCGTAGGTCGGTACACAGTACAGGTAATACCTTAATAATTCAAGTTCATTGCTTACAACCAAGTTGAAACAGTAGCTAGCGAGCTAGCGAAGAGAATAAAGTCATTAACAATACATTTTATTAAGTATTTACTGTAAAGGTTGTATAAATATAAAAATTGTATGCGACAGGTCTCTAAAAACGGTTAAGCAAAGTATAGCCAAAACGTGTCTTATCGGAGTTTTAATTTTTTGTAGACATGGACAAGTACTTGAATTAAATACTAGATGAAAAATAAAATTAATGCTGTTTTTTATCTGGTTGATATACGTTGGATGGATACGTTTAATTTTAAAATTCGAGGAAATACCGAATTTTATTAATATCAACAAATTAACATGCAATTTTACAAAAGAATTGTCGTCGTGAAAAGCAATTATAAAAAATAATTAGGTAAATATATTGAACATAAAACTCCTGGTATATATATCAGCATTTATAGATAGAAAAAGAAAGTAATATATTTTTTATGTTAATGTAGATTGTACACGGCCTAAAGTAGGTATTAGTGTCTGCCATAACCAAACGTTATAACTCTCTGTTATACATAAAGTAAAATTTTCTTTATATTTTTTTTTTCGTAATCAAAGCCATAGTAAGTCTTATTTGTATGATTAATAATAATCCTGCTAATGTTAAACGTATTGTCAGACATTTTAAAAAAATAAAAAGCAGTATTTCATACAATAGCGTAATATTTGCGACACAAGGCTGGAGAACAATTGTCATGACCCTTAGGACGCTATCACGCGATCCGGCTTAATTTTATACCATAATCTGTTTAATTATGAGGTGTAGAAAAGTCAACATTATCATAATATACGTAGGCCAATGTAATTTTTGTAATACCATATTACTTCATCTCATTATGTTAATCTAAAACGCCGTTGGTAGGAGCGATAAAAGCCATTGTTTAAATATAAAGAAATTGGATTACAGAACCGTTAAATATGATGCTTTCTTGTATTGTGGCTGAACTCTTTTGACATAATAGAGCATGACATGATTACACGAATTGAGCAACTATGTTTCTTTATATTGCAGGGTTATATTTTTCTTTTGAATAATTGTTTTAAATTTATAAACACGAATATGGTAGTTACAACAACCTTTTGGGATGAAGGAGTAAACGACAGCATATCTATTGCCGAAGCATGGCGAAGGTTACCCTAAGGCGAAGGCGCTGTTAAATCTTTGCCAATGAGTTTTAGATAAATCTTATGTATCATATTTTCATATAATAAGCACCTTAGTTTTTTTTTAATTTATTAAAATGGAATATTATTAATAATATTTCTAATCTGAAATTTTACTTTTTCCAATTCAAACCTAGTGGTTTCAATTGTGAATTTAAACCACTCACATAAACGCACAATTTTTTATTAAAATCAATCGAGCCGTTTAGGAGTTCAGCAACAAACACTCTTTCAGAAGAGTTATACAGGTATCCCAGAAGACATTTTTTCTGGTTTTTCTCATGATGGTTACAATCAATCCTATCACCCTGTTTCGGCTTGATGTTGAGTTCTGGGACACCTGTATGTATAAATATACAATTCAGATAAGAATTATGTCAAATATTGTTCATACTCCCAATAGAGGTTTAGTCTATTGCACAAACGATAGGATCTTGTAGTGATTAATCTACGGCGCACGTACCATCTACTGTATAATACGCCGCCACAATAAACAATTCCTACTAATTATCACGATCGCTCCGCGTGGTGTGTACGCGTTATCAATTACATGTTATCTAACGTTGGCGATATTACGTTCGTCACGGTTTGTACTCTTAGCAATTGTGCGGAAATACTAGCTTTACGATTCTATTCGTATTTATTACAACGCTAGCCAATTACCACTTATATAGTGTACTCCACATCACAAAGAGGCGAATTTTCCAGATATTACCAAATCGGGCGATTTTGATTATTCTACATTATTGGTAATAATTTAGTTCTACAGAGGTTTTATTAGCCAAACTATGTAACTGGTACTTAATAAAGAGTATATATGAAAAACAAATTATTAACTAAACAAAGTAAATGAATAATTTGTTTTTCATTTACCATAAAGAGGCGCATTTTCTAACTATTAGCAAAATTAATTATACTTAAAAAAATATGCAGTAATGCCGCGGTATAGCCCTCCTCTACATACACGCTTTACAATCCAACTCCACGAGCATGTTTATCACAGCAATATTATCGTCGTGCCACTTCATTCTATAACAATTCTATGCATCGCCTTGACGAGCAAAACGTCAACGACTCGTTGCCAAGTCGTTGTAGAGTCGCAGCTATCCGTCGCGACGATTTGCAGGCGGATGAATAATCGTGTTGAGATTAATCGTCGATACTTGTAGCAGGACGGAGGTTGCCCCGATATGCTAGCTCGTGAGGTTGACTCCTCACTCCACTATAAGATTCTTTCTTAACTTTGAAACATCGTTAATTTCATGGACAATGAGTCAACCTTGTAATAAATCCCTTCATAGAAATATAATATGATGTATGGATATCATATATCACTCATTTTTTTTTCATATTTAATCGGTGTTTTTATTGGCAGTGGTTGGTGGCAATAAATATATGCATGGCCTATACGTATTTATTCCGAGGTTGAATGTCCCGATGTCCCGCTTATACGCCGTAAGGTAGTGGTTTAATGTCCATTCCACCAGAAACGGGGAGGCCTCGTGCCCAGTATCTAAGGCAATTGGTGGGGCACTCAGACTCTAGGTGCTTTACTACTGCTAGTTTTACTACTAAGACAATTAGATAGTCGTATGTAGAACCATAGAAGTGCAAATTTGATTGTAAATTAAGACCTACTAATAACTTTTTGAATAACATATACATACGTATATTACTTAAGGAGTGATTCGCGAGTTTCATTCCTGTTCTAAGCTATAAGACATCTTCAGCAGATTACAAGAATTTGTAGCACGTACTGTTCTTATTAAATCAATATAATATGTGACATCTACGTAAGAGATATGACTTTTGTGTTAAGCCATGAATGAAGCCTTGCTATTGCGAAAAGACAAGATTAAGTGTGTTTGAGCGTATTAATAATGAGTGTTTTGTTTTTAAACTTTCAATATATGTGATATATTTCGATATATTTATGTTCTTAAAATAATAAAAAAAGAATAGATTTCTCCAAAATCATTCAATGCACAAATGTTCGTCTTGGTGAACGATTTGTTCAAGACGACTGGAGAACGATTTTGGTACGTCTGAATACGCATTGCCAAAGATCAAGTAGTCCAGCAGTGGGTTGTCGCAGAATGATGATGATGATTAATAAAAGGTGAAAATATTTTTATTAAAGGCATAACTGGTTCGGTTTTGTACTTAACCAGGAAGTAAACGATCCAATTATATCGCCTCTGCTGGGCTAGAGTACGCAGATATTCAGTAATTTGTCACTAATTTCTTCGATATGCGTGCTTAAATTTTACATTGACAAATCTCCTTCATTATCCGATCACACCACAGAAGTCGGGACCAAGTATTAATCTATATTCTAGGTCAAATGTTTCATTAAATTATAATAACCAGCTTATATTTCGCTATTTACGTACCATAGCTACATAAAGTAACACTTTATAACGTAAAATATCGATGTTATAAATATCTCAAAATATAAGAATAGAACATAGGAGTACTTTGAGCAAAACAAATAATTTATACTTATGGTCGCTTAATGGACAAAATTCACACGCAATTCTTTCCATTATTATTTTATTTAGAAATATCTTTAATCTTATCTTTACCCATTTTTTTATATCGTCACAAAAAAGCGAAAGCCCTGTAAATGACACAGACTTCAAAATAAATTTATTGCAAATTTGAATGGGAAAAAATATTGCGTCAGATATACGTGTCTACTCAGACCATTCTGAGTCTCACAGTTCTACAACTAATTAAAAATGTTATACAGTTAGTTGCTCTTTTACATTTTATGCGCTGAAACTAGCTGTTTTTGAGTGATCAGATACAATTTTTTGAGAATCTTTAAAGATTTTTTGGCTCTGGTGGTGTTTTCATTTAGCGGTTTACTACGTTTTTGCTTTTTCGCTACGATATAAATTTAAACTATGACAATTCATACACGCCTTCATGCGCTTATTGTGTTTAAAAAGGTACAATTTTTTTTCTTCGTCTTAATGTATGTATGTAGTAAAGTATTAAAAAAATCATTATCGACATCTAATATTAAACTTTATATCAAACTATTAATTTGTTTTATATTGTTTTTACCAGACCATCTGTATCCGTCTGCAGATTACAGGGCCTCCCCATTTCTGGAAGGACGGATTAATCCACCATTGTCAAAGATGGGTAAGTGGGGCACCCAGACTCGGAATAAATGTAGGCTAGGGAATTAAAGGCGCGACCAATTACCTTTTCGATTATACATCATTTCCAACGTCAGACAACACATCTGCAATATTTTGGTAATTAATTACTCTAAGATAAGCTCATTTGTCAAAATATTAAAAGAAAACAAAATATTAAAAACATACTTCATTCTCCATATTTCTCATAATGCTAACATATACTTAACAAAACGATTTTGTCTAAATATACTATACCATATTCACTCCGCTTCATTTAACATATTAAAAAGGCAATGTTTTCTTCAATCCTGTGGTGTATTTATGTCAAGAAGTCTTTTCCCGACGGTGTTAGTGGTTTTGAAATCTTCCAAATGTCAAAGCTCATAATCGTTTTGAATATAAAGCCCTTTTGAAATATAATTATTATGAAAAATATTGAAACCAGCGTAATTTGGATATAACAAAAAAAAATTTATTAAAACCCTTTTGATTTTAAAGGAATTGTTTACGTACATATTTTTTTACACTTAATCATATTATTAATTATATGATGGAGTGAAAATAATATAATTAATTTTCTGTTATAGTTTATTGACTTTTTTTATATTTACGCCTATCCCCCCCAAAGGGTTGGCAGAGATCACAGAGCTCCATCCGCTACCATTCACCGCAGCGAAACGGGAGAGCCGTTTTCGCCATTGGTCGCTTCTCACCCTCGTGAGAATCAGGACGTGACGGGTGACGAACCACGTCGCCGTCATTTTTCAACAAATTGGTATATTAATTCGTGTTAGTGAATCCCACGAGCCGCAATGGAGGATGGAGGTCAGCCCCAGCAGAGCCCGGGACGGTCGGCACGCTTGCTACTAAGCTCGCCCTTAGCCACGCATCCTTTGGCACGGCAGACCGTGGATATCGGAGAGGAAGGGAAAGGGGGGATTGAGGGGGGTTATTAATTAATAAAATATAATAATAATTTTATTAATTCCAAATAATTTAGGCGGTATAGTCAAAGATGCATCCCCTATTTCAACGGTTTTCCCAATTTTCTATGGAAAAATAATAAAATATTTATTTGTGAATTATACACAAATAAATATTGTATAATTAATTTTTATTTGTATAGATAAAATAAACTTGTTATTGACAATGCGGAGAATGACATAACTTGAAAGGAAATTTTTGAATCGTGATTTATAAAAAAAAAAAACAATACTGGCTTATATCAAAATGAAAAGTCAGGCGAATCAAATTAACAAACAGGTATAGTGAAAACTGGAAAGTTCAAAAGAAGACAGACTTTTTAATGTCATACTGTTTTTTATTCAATCGGGGAGTTTGTGACATATTGAAAATATAAAATTGCCAGTGATAATTAAATATAACAATATTCTTTAACATACTTGAATATTTCTGGATCATAAAAAATGTTTAAATTTCATTGTTTAATTACTGTAATTTTTATAGTATATGTCATTATTATTTATAATATAACCAACTGTGGACTTAAATAACTGTACATATCTACAACGTTTGATTTACTTATAATAAACTGAAAATATCATTTTACAGCCTATATACATATAGACATGTGTATGTCCCACTGCTGGACTCGTGCTTTCCCATTTTTATATAAATGAACAATAAATCACCGCGCTTTGGTGGCGGATTGACGGTGCACGCAGACTATAAATACCCATGCATAGGTGCATAGGTACCCCAAAATATGTAATAAAAATAATAGAAACGAACGTTTGATAAATACTTATTTTTTGTTTAGTTTTTTCTTGTGTTTTTTTCTTTTAAAAAAATTTAGCCCTAGCCTTAGTTGTACAAATACACATATGTAATAGATATTCAATTTATTTTCTTTTTATTTAGGTTGTAAATGATTGCAATTCTGTTTGCGTTTCTCAATAAATAAAAATCATCACTTACCATTAGAACAACAGTGTTTCAACAGCATAAGAACATAAATGACGTCATATCGATTCTGTTCTGCTTACGCAGTGCGACATCGTCTGTCGGTGAATCAGCATTCGACGATTCAATTGCCTCATCCTTTACACGCTGAAAGCAGACGAACTCGGAACGCCCGCCCATGAACGTAGTTTGACTATAAGCTAATCAGCTTACAACGAATAGTGAGATGGTTTGAACTCAGCTGATCTGAATGAGCTACAACTAATGGCTTATCTAATTGCAAATTATTTTAGGCTTAGTAACTTCACAACAAAATTACCTATATACTTATATTGTAAAGGCAGAAAAATACCCCATTTAGGAATATTTTCTTACAGGTCATATGTGTCCCACTGCTGGGTACAGCAATGGAATTGAACCTGCAATTTTTGACTTCTAAAGTAAATATCTAACCACTGAGCTATTTGGTCTACCAAGACGTGTGGTTGATGATATTATTTTAATTTTTTTTTAAATAATATAATATTACTTATAAAAATAATTCAAATATTCGTTTAGGCTAATATACAAATTGCTAACTAAAATTCAAACTTAAGCTAGCTACGAAGCATCTGTAAATTTTCCACGCGCTACCAGTGGAACCAACTACCTTCAGCGGTATTTTCGAACCGATACGAAATTAACACCTTCAAAATAAACCAAATATTAATTCTCTATTAAGCACAAATCATTTAATTTTCGCATTACATTATTAAGAATAATTCTTAATATAACTTCATGTCATATATAGATTTAGTGTATACATTACATTATGTGTATACCACTCAACAAATGGTCTGAAATATAATGCCGACAAATTTATCGCTTTTTTAGTGAATGGTCTCGGGTTCGATTCAAGATTTGAAATTAATAAATATATATAATAAATGGGAGCACCCAAACATTTACTGGATGGAAAACACCAAGAGACACCAAGGCAGGCAGGCCAAAATTCAGGTGGCAAAACGAAATCGCCCAACACCTTAAAAGTCTCGGCGTGACAAATTGGAGTGAGAAAGTGAAGAATAGATCGGACTGGAAAGATATTCTGGACTAGGCCAAGGTTCAGGCGCGGCTATAGCGCCTTTCATAATATAGTATACGGCATACCGAGGTTGAATGTTCCGTTAATCCACTTTGATGGGTATTCTAGTTGATGTTAATCTACTAACGGGACGGGTTAATCTCCAATCCCGCAGAAATCGAGAAGTCCCGTGCCCAATAGCCCAAGGTTCATATCAAAGCTGTCCGTTTTTTAATTCAGCAGATAAGTTTTCTAAACAAAAATGATTTTAATAAAGTGATAGATAGCTCCAGATGTCACTGTTAATAATAAAATTCCTTCTCATTGCTTTTGCGGCGGACTCGCAGACTTATTATTCTATAATTCTCATTAACTGTTATCGACTAATATAAAAACTCTTTTTGTTGCTTGAAACATTTCATTGTTCTACTTTAGTAACAGTGTCTAAATTCGCGTGCAACTATATCCTTCATTTAGTGGTTAATACGGGTTAATTAATCATCCAGCCAACATTCGTTAGTGCTTAATATTTCAATACGAACAAAAGAATTTTTTGTATTACATACGTTAAGTAAAATATGTCAAAAGAGAGAGATACTATACAATATATATTTATTTATGGTACATATGTTTATTATTTCTGTTTACTTATCATATACCAAATAAGAAGTATTAGGCCTTTTAGTTAGGCTAGAAATATAAGTGGTCTTGAAATGTAGGTTCATCATTTGATTTAATAATGATGTTTAAAAAACAACTTCAATATGATAACAATCAATAAATTTGTACTTGTGTTGTACCATGTGCCATAGTTTTTAAGTTTTCAAATATTGCCCAAAGAAATATTTCATTTTTATAATTTATGAGGTAAATATAAAAGTAAGCCTTCATCATTTTATTTATTAATGATATTTAAAAACAACTTCAATATGATAATAATCTAAATAAATTTGTACTTTTGTTTTATGTGCCCATAGTTTTTAAGTTTTCGAATATTGCCCAAAGAATCATTTCTTTTACACAATTGGCGTAAATATAAAAGTAAGCCTTCATCATTATATTTAATATTGATGTTTAAAAAACAATTTCAATATAGTAACAATCAATAAATTTATAATTGTGTTATTTAATGTGCCCATAGCTTTTAAGTTTTAAAATATTTACCAAAGAAACATTTCATTTTCACAATTGAGGTAAACACAAATGTTAGCCTTCATCATTTTATTTAGTAACAGATGAAGTATATATTTATATTGAATTATTTTAAGAATAAAACGTTCATTCTCTCTGCAACTTTAATATTAAAATGTATTACATAGCCCCAATATTTTTAATTCCCATGAGTTTTGCGTACATGTGTGGAGCGTAAAAGGGTGACGTTCAACTAAAGGTTCCTTCCTAATTAATTAAAAGTGGATTGAAATAAAACAACTCTGACTGTGTGAGTAGCAGGGCGAGAAAATCTTATTAGTCCCGCATATAATCAGATTTACCGTTCATTCCAATGTCAACCTGTCTAATTTCCGTGTAAGTTGGATCAATTGAAGTGTTGAAGAGTTTAAAAATGCAAAACAATTACAAAATTATTTTAAAAGTATTATACATCAAAGAATATTTATCAGCCTGTGTCAATTAACTCGACATCATTATCAGCCTTAAAGATGTCTAATACTGAACGTAGAACTCTTTCGAATAAAAAAATTTTTTCTCGTAGTTTCTACACTGAGGCAGGTGAATTAGAGAACGTATAGTTATCTCATATTTGCATATAAGAAAATCAAATATATAAACTCAAACATAGACTCCAAAACAGTCACAAAGCAACTTGTCAAACACAACATATTACATTCCTAGCAAATTGTTTGTAGAAGCAATTTACTGAATAGTTAACAAATTGAAGAGTGCCAAAGTAATTGAATACGTACAAAACAATTTCATTGGTATACTTTAATTATATTAAAGTATACCAATTATATACTTTTATATAATTAAAGTATATAATGAAATACTTTAATTTTTTACTTAAATTTGAATATATGGACAGTCAAAAGTTTTACTTAGCTAAGATCCGCGACAAGCAAAACAATAACAGAAAATTACATAATGTGTGTTATTCCAGATTGAAGGTCTTAGTGGATTATTTGGAACTTTAAACTAAATGACTTACCGAAAATCGAGCCATCAACTCTCCACCCACCAACCTACTATGCACAACGCCATAACACACACTAGATGCACTTTTCCATCTTGTACACGACACGTGTTTTGCCCCAACACGAGGCATCTTCAGGTATAGTAGACTCTACGGAAGACAACCGAAAAGCTTTTCGGTTGTCTTCCTATATCCAGCCTATTGAAGGCTGGTGATGAACGCTGAGTCATCATCAGCCTACGGCCATATTTGAAGCTCTACGAGGTGATATTTTTCTACGTAACTGCATTTCGTACAGTGATTGTAGGGATGTTAAAACCTAATCTTTAGATAGATAAATAACTTGTTTATATGCTTTGATAGATAAATAAAATACAAACCACATCAAAATATATATACAGATAACATCAAAAGTAACAATTAAAATACAAAATTAATCTAAAATTTGGAGCAAAGTACTAGTAAGTTTTTTGATATCACTTAATATTAAGATAAATGTGCCAAAGAATAGGCCCTTGCTCAGCTTTAATGTTGCAGTTGGATAACTACAGCGTTGATTATCCTGTAATGTTAACATAAGTAAGCGTTTGTTAAAATAACAAAGTGCGTTAAACGAAAAAAAAAACAATTAAATGTAGGTATTTCTAAAAAAATGATGTATTTTTTTATTACTTGAATAAAGGTCTAACAATAAAGCCATAGGAGAATGAAAAAGTACAAACGAGAATATGAGCAAATTTTTAATATGGCGCCACAGATATAATGTATAACATTTAACAGACAAATAAATAAATATAATAATAAAAGAGAACCCACGCAAGGTTAGTCAAGGTTAGTTTATCACCACTAAAATGAAATTAATTGGTTGAAAACTAGGGTTTTGTTGGTGCTATAAAATGTTCTTATAATGTGAACGAAAATCTTATCTTTTTTTTCCCCTCCTATAACTGCCTTCTTACCCCCCTCCCCCATTGAATTTTTGTTCCCTTCTAATTCACTTGCTTATTCTAAGGTAGGCAATGTATCTGCCCTTAGTATTCATATGACCTTAATCGGCGTTGTTTACTTACCGTTAGGTGACCCGTTTACTTCTTTACCTATCTATTTACCAAAAAAATGTTTTTTCTATGTACATTTGTTTTTATGCTGATCATCTGAACTGAATCCGACTTAAATGAACAAACAGATCATAATTTTGCTTTGTAATCCGATATGGTCTAGTAAATTCTTTCTTAACATCCAATTATGTAAACTCGGAATATACTGCTTGTAATGTGTTTATTTTTTATTCCTTAGATTAATTGAAACAAGTCCGGTGTGTTCTTTAATTTAATTATTTTTGTTTTGTTACAATTAATATCTTAACACAAATAAATCTATTCTTTCCCACTCGGCATTAAGACTGTCTACCATATGTTTGCAACGCATACTAACTTATTGCACACACATCTTGCGAAGAGGAGATGGTACCCTGGAAAAGCTGGTCATTGTTGGTAATAAGAGAAGAGAACGCGAGGACGATTGCCACTAAAATTTTCATCATTAAGTGATCATGTGATAATAAATTACGCAATATTACTTCTGTTTTATATTTCGATCTATTATGTTTTTATATACCGAAATAAACAATCGTTAGGCTTAGTAGTTACAATAAAGAACTTCTAAGCCAAGGGTTCTAGGTTTAATTCCAGGTAAGAAATTAAAATGTATTTTAAATAAATAAATGCATTTTTGGGCCTGTGGGTGTAACTTTTAATGTATCTCTAAGGCCATTATTTATATTTATAATTTATCGAATAATTTATCTATAAGATCTTGATCCAATTCTACAATCTAATCGAAATAAATCGTTCCATTGGATAAAGAAGAATTCACACTATATATTGTCTTCTGTACTTGAGCAGGCATTTGTGTATACAATTCGTTCTGAGCAATTTCTTAAAATGAACTTCGAAAACGGTTTTTTCACAGAACCATTTACGTCGCTCAATTAAAACACTAAGGAATATTAAATTAATTCATGAAAGTATAATCTACTAGTGGGCCAGGGCGGATGTTGTCCCACCACAAGACTAGGAGAGAATAGGAGGGTGAAAATTTGATATACAGTGAAATTTCGTGACGCGTGATTTCTATATACGTACATATATATGTATGTATATACACACTCATTAAGATATTATGTACTACGATAATATGTAAGATATGGTTCGTTCTCTGCCATGTGCTGATTACTCGCTAGGAGGAAATAGACTCTAATAAGATTCGTAATCCAATCTGAGCGGCTCTCTATCTTAGTGTACGGAAACGGGGCAATAGAATTAGTGATGCATTCAATTGTAAAGCATATCAATTTGTATAAGCTACTTACTTCCCGCTGAGTAAGTTACTTAGACGTTTCTGTTTGGCGTCATTTAATTTAGGTGTGTCATGGAGAATCCTTTAAGAAAGAAGCCGATAGAATTATTCAGTGCCGAAACGTGGACACTGAATATCCGTCTACTTCACAAGCTCAGAGGTCCGCCAAAAGTCATTGACATGGTTCTGCGAGTTAACAAAATGAAGTGGCAATAGTTTGGTCACGTTTGTGAGAGAACCGACAACCGTTGGAGTAGACGAGTACTAGTGTCGAGACGGCATCTTGGCATACGTAGTCTGGGACGCCACGAGTGGCGTCAGTGACCAAACACAGCGACGAACGATCGCGCGAGCGACCCTTTGATCTAAGGAGAATCTGAGGATCTATGTCCAATAGAGAATTGTTATAGGCTCATGTTGATGATATGCTCAGCGGCGGGACTTGTCCAATGTTTGAAATTAACAAATATGGTACAACTACTAAAATTTTAATTAACTACTAAAATTTATTTACAAATAAACTGAGTTAAAATTTAGCAAAATATATACGATGATGTGTTTTAAAAAACATTGAATGGAGCTTAGTACAAACAAGAATGAGGATTCTTCTTAGGATGAGGATCTTTTTTACGGAAGAGATCAAAGAAGCAAATGGTTTATCGGACGATAAGTCAACATCGCCTTCCATGGATGTCTGCAATATTGAGCTGCAGATGTTTTCCCAGATAGGTAATAGTAGGATAATGGAAGAATGAAAAGGTAGTAAAGAAACACGCGCGGAACAACATAAAGCTGATACTTTGTGTGGGTGTGGAACTTCCCCAAACAAGCCGGCCCATTAATGCATGTCTCTACCACTAAAAGGTCAATGTTTTCGGTTTGTCAAAAAAAATTGTCAAAAAAATGCCTAAAAGATTTATTGAAATACGTATTCAAGGGAGTTATTAATAATTTAACATGAAAGAAACAAATTTATATTATTTATTTAGTGAATTTAAATTTTGTATGTCACGAAATGTACAAGTCCCGTGATTACAACGTACATGTTAAGGACACTAAAGTAATTTAGTGCTTCCTTAATTACCTGAACGTGCCCTATCAGAACCGCTAGATAGAGGGTAAAAAGTGGTATTCACTTCATGACATTATTTTTTTTAACATCGGTTGAAGTAGCAGGCCACTTTCTACCCTTGGCAAAGTACACCTATCTATTCTATTATAAAATATTGCATAAATCAGCATCCGGAACTTCTAGTGGCAAGAATCTTTGATTTTTGATCAATATACTGAGATTTTATTAACCTAATCTAGAGTTTTGATTAATTTTGCTTCGTGGATATGTGACTTACGATGACTAATTCAATACGAGAGAAATATTAAAATGGCAAGTGTGCGCAAAAATACAGACAATATTTTTTGGTCATTCTATTCAATGGCGCGAAATTCCTATACGAATGGTTATTAATCCAAGACAAAAGTAATTGATACTTCTACATTCTCATATTTATAATATCAACTCAACCGTAACGATCTCGTGAAAGACATTGGCCTCCGTCAATATTGAAGAATTTTTAAGTACTTCCCACGCTTGAGGACCAGATTAAGGATTGCAGATTAGTTTTATACTTCAAGTAGACGCTATTGCCAATCTGATCTGGTATTCACTTCCATATTCGTCTCGTACGACGCCCACGGAACAAAATGGGGTGGCCTGTTTTATGCCGGGACTCATACAGCATTTTTATAATGTTATATATAATTTATGATATAGAGGTTACTAATTAAATTACAAAAAAAATAAAAAGCCTTTTATTCCCTGTAAGATCTTTACAAAAAGTAACTAATTTAGTTTGGTCTAATTTAATCTAATCCTATTTAGTATTAAGACTTTTTGAAATTCTTTCTATAATTTATAGGTTTATGAACTTTATTATTTAATTAAGTTATTTAATTGCTTAATTAAAAAGTTAATTAGTCTGCAAGAACCCCTTTGCAGGTGAAGGCCTCCTCCAAAGAAGGCCACTGAACTCTATTTTGAACTGTTTGTGTCCAATCCAGCCCAGCCGTTTACCTTATATCATCGTCCGCTCATCTCATGAGCAAACTTCCTTTGTGTCCTTTGGGCCTCTCCATGAAGTCACTCTTTTTGTTCATCGCTCATCTGTCAGTCTTGCTACATGTCCAGCCCATTTCCATTTAAGTTTTTGAGAATAGAGTAGCGCATCTGTAGCTTTCGATATGCTCTTATATTATCTATACTTTTGCATGCCTTATTTTTGTATTTTTTAACATTTAGCATACTTCGTTCTAGGCCTTGGTGACATATAATACTTTTTCTTTATTATTGCTGTCTGCCGAGCATAGGTTAGGCACAGGTTCATTTTTAAAGGCATATTGCTTTTGAAGATTTCCTTCAGGCTCCAGTATTTGTTCCATGTAAGTTGAATACGCCTCTCGATTTCTGAATAGTTGTCCTCTTTGTTGAAAATTGATTTGTTTACCTAAGTAAACATATTTATTAATTGGTATAGTTTTATTTTTCTTTACGGACAGAAATTGTTGTTGCCATGCTAAGAGCATGGAAGTCATTAGCATAGTTTTAGGGTTATCTCTAGTCCTATCTTGAACTGTTACATATAAAGAACTACAATGATTTTAAAGTATGAGCACATGTGGACAGCATGAGCTTGATACTTTAAGTCAGGATTAATAAAGTCAGGCGTTGCTTTGTAGAAATACGCACTGCGAAATTTATTATGATGGATAGTCAGAATTTTACTTAGTCTGCTATTTATTAGGCTAAGCGTAATTTACTTGCTATTGATATTACATGATATCCACGAAAAGCTTTCGGATTCTTTAGGATCTCAGCTTACTAAAACTTTGACAGTCCATCACTTTAAGTCTTTTTAAAAACAATTTATATATGATCGCTTCCTGTGAAAAAAATAAAAAAGGAAGGAATAACTTTGGACATTTTTGAAAAATCTAAAAACTTACTATTGAAATTAAAAATTGAATATAATCACTCCTGGAGCATAAGACGTGTGGAGCATAAGATTGTGATCTCTTGCACGTTTGCATTGGTAAATGACATCCACTTTATGTTTGAACCAAAGTGAGACTGAGAGAATACTTAATCATACTTACTTAATAAATGTGTACATAATTAAATATGCTGACAGCCTAACCGATCTAAATCAGCAATCAAGGAGTGATCTTGCGGTTTGAAGGGCTCTTAAAAGAATCCCGCTGGCTCATTAAGCATGAAATTGGTTCATAATAAAATATTTAAGGCTTGTTAAGAAGCTTAGCAATATGAAATATATATACACCTTTGCAAAAAAAAAACAGGCCGTTTTGATTTTTCTACATAATTCTTAATAATAATCATTTACTTCTATTTTAATAGACAAACTATGTGACTGGCACTTAATAAAGAGTCATCTAAAACTAACTTTTTGTTTTAGCAGATTAATTTATGTTTACAGATATCTTTGTGTGTATTGTAATGGCAAAAAAGTAATAAAAGCTAGTAAAAACATAGCGTTGCTGGAAGTGGGGTATAGCCTATGTATGTATGCCTAACTTACATCGGTTAAACGTAAGTCCTGAAATCGTCCAAAGAACCTGAACTCGATACCAAGAGACAGGTTCCATTCAGATAAGGCAAAGTGAAAATCTGGGAGAAAACGTTGCACACAACCACGAGATCATTGCTACATCTCAAAAGAAGTTTAGAAGAGGTATATATATATATATATATATATATATATATATATATATATATATATATATATATATATATATATATGTGTGTGTGTGTGTGTATGTGTATAGTACTTACGATTATAAATACATCAAGTCATGCTGCGTTTGCCCTCCTATCCCATAAAAAAAGACAATTTCAGTGTGGGGATATGGTTGTGAGTGTTATTTATTATTACTTACGTATTCACAGCTTTATTTCAGTTTGTTTGTGTTTTTTGTGATTTTATATTTAAAACTTCAGATCAGAATACGAAGAAAACAATAAAAGTTAACACAATAATTTATTTAGGTGTAAAGATTAATGAGGTTAATTCCAGAATATCGAGTGTTTTCCCCAATATGCTTACACACCTTTTAGAGAATAAATCAAGTGCCTCATCAATTCACTAGAATCTGATACTGTGTAAGGAAACATAGATAAAAGTTTTAGGTCGAGAGCTCTTGCTGAGTCATATATCAACTATATTTTACTATTTCTCTTCGTAATGATCGGGTGTGTTTTTGATATACATATAGTACCTTTTATTATAAAAAATGAATTTTATGAAGTAAATCTTCAGTTACTGAATGATTAATTTTTTCCTTTTTAATAAAAATTTATAAAAAATACACAAATGTAACTCATATATACGAGTGTGATTGATAGTTAAAAAAACATATTAATAAAATATCTAACGATTTGCGACATATATTGAGAAGATACTATTTATTGTAAAATAAGATACCTTATCGAAATTTATTATATATATGTATAAGGTAATGGTACAATCGATAATATCCTATGGATCCGAACGTTCAAAACATGTAGATCGCCTATTTCATTTCATAAGATTTAAAACAAATGTATAGCTGCATATATAAAGATACAGTTAAAAATGACGAGCCGTTTCGCTGCGATGAATGGCAGCGGATGGAGCTCTGTGGTCTCTGCCAACCCCTGCGGGGGATAGGTGTGAATATATATATATATATATATATATATATATATATATATATATATATATATATATATATATATATATATATATATATATATATACAGTTAAAAATATTTTAACTGTAAGGATATTCAATTAATATTCAAGAATATGGATATTCAAGAAATGACAAGTAGATTTAGTCAAAAGTTTTTTATTTGAATCGAGTTTTGTTAAAAACTCCTACTGATTTTAAACTTGCGATACAGTAGAATTAGAAACGTATTCAATTTAGAAACGAAGATATTTTCTCTCTATATCTAGAGAGTGAATTTTTAAAATTATCCAGCCCAAACGGACTACATCGCAGTAAAAGGCAAAAGATACGAGTTTATAAATATATATATATATATATATATATATATATATATATATATATATATATATATATATATATATACAAAATTAAATATTGCATATCAAATATCATATAACATCTAGCATAAACGAAATTTCGTGTATATCACAAATAAAACTATAACAGGATTTCAATAGGAGTGTGCTTGTATCGGCTATGTACGAACTATTCGATCAAATAGAAAATAGTTCCGGAATATATGAGAAACGCGAATATTGTGAATATTCGCGTGGGAAATCATCTGTGAGTGGTGGTTAGGTAAAATTTTGCAAACTCTATACGCAATATTTATATAATCACAAAGTTTGTTTGAAGGATCACCGGAAAGGTAGAACGCTAGAAATTCATTACATGATATTGTTTTTAGGTGTCTAGAAAATTCGATTCATAATTTTTTTGTGGCAATGGGAAACAAGTTAATTTTAAACTAAAGAAACGCCTTTAGTAAAAAATTCACTACGAGCATGTTAATAAAATTAGAATGAAAAGTTTTTTAATATTTTTAGAAAATATAGTAAATAAAATAAATATTATACATTTACAAAACAAATATTAAATCTCGTGTAAGAGGAATTGCAAGAAAAAAACAGAAGTTAACAAAACTGTTCGTGCTGTAATAATTTCGTTGGCATCTGTGTGAGGGTGATGTGTCGCTGAGACCGCCAAGGCGAATATCACTTTTTATGGGTAGGCAAATAAGCAGGCGGATTACTTGATGGTAATTACCACTGTCCAAGCAAACCTGCAATATATACGTATTCAAACTTTTGAGCCTGAAATGAGTTGCCAACGTTAGATATAATCAGAGGGGACGAAGGAACTAAAGGATAGCAGGATACTTAAACTCACCGTACGAAACGCGGTAACTAAAAAATACTACCACATTACGATGCCCTGAATCAGTATAGTTGTGCGTCCAGTACAGCTCGTTGCGTTCTATTTTTGTTGTTGCATTACAATCTAAGTGATTTTATCACTTTTTACCATACATTTGCAATTAATGCTGCAGTTTTCGTATATGTCCGAAAAAGTCCATCAGCAGCCAAATGGTTAAAGCGACCACGGTTGTCAATGGCAGATAAGTGAGGCATATATTTATCCCGATGTGGAAATTGAACCTGCGATAATTTACTCTGAAAGCGGTATCTTCGTCGCTGATCCAATGACTCGTCGCACTGAGCCAATTGATCATCTTTCCGTATAATTTTCATCTCAGTCATATACGGGTTTAATTAAAAGCCATCGTGAAAACGCCTCGCATACAAATGCTTCCCGCGACAATGAAGTTTAACTAAACGTCGTTACAACATTGTCACGTAATTCTATTCTTCAACACTCATTTGATTAAAATTTCTAGACTTACATTTTCTCTTCGTTACTTGTTAGACTAAAAATAGAAATTCCGTTTCATTATTTTCGAATGAAATTTTAGCTTATGTAATGAAAGAGAATGAAAACGCTTGTCGAAATTTCACTTGTTTTTTTTTCATTTGTCATTGGATATTATATTGATTAATGTATTTTTGTTTGCTATTGAATTCTTAAATTTACCGGTTTTCTGATGGCTTATAATAATGTTAGTGCACGTGACTAAGAATAAGTATTTTCCTAAATATTTTTTAAATATTCTTTATTATTTTAACTGTTACTTTAAAATATAAAATGTCCTATCATATAACAATTCTGTCTCACGTTTGTAATTAATTAATGGTTTATAAGTTTTGCTGGTATCTATTATTTTATTATTAATTCTAATTGTATCCAGTTTTCCCTTAGGCGAATATTGTTTGTTGTTGGGCCTCCGGAACTCAGCCGCTCACCGTACGAAGCGCGGTAGCTAAGCCACCACTCAGACGCTGGTTTTTTGCGGGAGTGTGGTACTTCCCCGGGCGAGCCGGCCCATTTATGCTACAGACAAATATTATGCCATTCTAGACAAAGTATTCGTCTGCAGCGTGGCTCTACCACTGTCAGAAAAAGAGCAAAAAAAAGGGAATAATTTCTATATATAATTAGTGTCAACTTTATTTTAAAATACTATTTTTTTGTGGTCTAGAAATTGACCCCATCCACCGAAGTGAGGTCGTCAGCTACGGCTTTAGTCTATATAATAGGATATTCTTATTTCCAAATTTCAAACATTTTAATTAAAATAGCCAATGTTCGGCTAAGATCTGGGCAGCAGAATTGACAACTTGATACTCAACAAAACAGAAAATCAGATTATCACGGAACTAACTACATTTCCTCGCTTCACTCCAGACATTCCTGTCTGGGTTGTTTTATTTCAATTTTTACCTAATTAATGAACTTCTCTAAATAATTTCACTGTTTTATTTATATTTGTAAAGGGAACAAAATATAGTACAAGTCTATTTATTAGTCATTTGTAAAATTTTAGGAATGGCCTATTCTTGTTGTATTATAGTAGTCTATTCTCACAAATATTGTAATTTAAAAATATTCTTCTATTTGAAACTAAAAAATCATTTTTTATTGTAATCTCGCATATACGTTTTAACCGGATATTTTTAAGCAATATAATAATGAAGAACAATATTATTTACAATTACTATAACTTATTTGACGAAAAATATTATAACTTACGATTTGAAAGCGGTAAGTTTGTAATTGCTTTTAAAACGAATATAAATTGGGTGCCCTTGCTCTTTTGTGAATTCTGATTTCTAAGAGTAAGCCATTTTGTAGCCAGTCAACGCTAACTTAATCGGCCCATAGCAATTCAATCTTGTCGGCTCCCAGTTCCCTGAAACGAACGAAGACAAAGCACGCGGAATTGTTGTTAGTACAATTACTGCTATACTAGTGATAAACTTAGCATTTCATTCTACTTTACTATACCACGGAATTACAAATTATCTTTATTTAATTACGTCAAATCAATTTGTTTAATCCATATCATCCCTGATGAGTATCTAGTAGGATGTGTTTGTTCCTACACTATTTTCCACGCACTACTACTCTGTGGAATCAGCCATTTTCAGCGGTATTTCCGAACCGATATAACTTTGAAACTTTCAAAGAACAAGTCAAACATGTTTTTTAAAGGTCAGTCAGCAACGATTCTAAAATACCTATGATGTTGCAGATATAGTATATAGGTTGAGTTGATTGCTTTCGATCAGGCGACAAGCTTGGTTTTTAATGGGATAGGAAGGTAAACGCCTTCTTTCTTTATAAAAACCTCAGTCGTGTTTTTTAAGGATCTAGTTATTCACGGTAGCGGTAGGTAGCGGATGGAGCTCTGTGGTCTCTGCCAACCCTTGCCGGGGATAGGCGTGAATATATAATAATAATAATGAATAGTTATTCACATTCTATAAGACTATAACAATCGCGAGAAACTTGTAAATAATTCTTAGGCCTTACATTTCTACAAAGATTTAAATGCTTGATGAAGCCCTTGAAAACAACAATCCATTATATATTCAAGGCTATAAAGGCGCACGTCATAAAATATGCACCTTATCTGCAGTCATACTGAAACACGTAATGGTGCTGGAATAATTTAGTGTTCACCTCAATTGGCGAAGCGTGCCTTATCACAACTCTGACTACTTGATAACATGAAAAAATTAGATTATGTATGAAATCGGATAGAGAAAAAAATGAAATAACCGCGTTGATTTTCCTCTGTATTTCATTGCCTCAGTAAATGTTTATCTCACAGAAAATGAGATAAATTCGAATAATTTATTCAGTTTAGATATATTAAATTTCTTATGCATGTAATAACTGGTGACAATAGGCGGTAGATAGGAATTTATATCCAAATGCAGATATTAAAGCATTTTTATAAGATTTAATTTGTACCTTGTGTTACGTGTACATAATGTAATGAATTAATTATAATATAAGTACCATCAAACTTACGCACGTGCCAATTCTGTCTATGGCTAGCTTTAATAAATCAGTTCTTTCTCACTCATTACTTCACGACACATCGAATACAGCCCCCTATTTAAAGGAAATGTAGAAATCAATTTATTTATTAGAAAATAAAGTCAAATGTTTCTATTTAATAGTCAGAAGGAATAAAATCAACTCAAACTTTTTTTTCATAGCTCATATACATATGTCCCACTGCTGAGCACGGGCCTCCCCATTTCTGGAGGAACGGACGTTAACCCACCACGCTTGTCCAATGCGGATTGGTGGAGAAACTAGATTGTGAATTAATACCTACAAACCGATGCGGAGATTGAATCCGCGACCGTTGACGCCATAGGTGATTACCCCGCCACTGAGCCAATTGGTCGTTGTACACTTCATCTTTGGCTTAAGCTAATTATGGAACACTGTTTTATCTACTAAAATTGTATTATCTACTAAAACTCTGGTAATGAACAAAGGCAATGCTACAAATGAATTTATTTCACAAACGAACCATAAAGGGGATCGAGTTAAAGTATAACGCCCATGGGCACCATTGTCCTGTTCGGTATTGGGTTTGCGTCCAAAGAATTAGATATACAAACATGAAAATGAAAATAAATGATTATCAACTTTTATTCCGTTCTTATATTAACAACTCAAAACGTAAATCGAATATTAATTCTTCTTAGGGTTTGCTTTCTCAGTAAAGAATACTTAACTACATGTTTGATTTTTTTATGGGGGTGGCAGCCCATGGACATCTGTATTACTACAAAAACTGACGAATTACCTACCTTAGGGTAAGAATGTGAACAGTGGAAAAGTAAGAAGGAAATAATAGGAAGAAAATAACGAAGTAGTTTAGAGGGAAGAGGTCAATGAAGGAAGAGTTGGACCTCCAGATCGGAAAGACAAATGCTGCCACTTAATGCCCTTATTTTGTGGGGTTAGGTCAGTCTTAGGTACATTAATAATTTACTGTAAAAGTATATACAAAAAGTCATTTATTAGTCATGTCTACAACAGTTATACTCAAGGTTTCCGTGAACCTGTGAGAATTCTTTAAAAATGTATTGTGTAATTAAGCCATATCAACAATTTTCCATGCTTATAGTCACCGGGGAAATTAACAGAAAGCGAAATGTGGCATGAAGTTTGACAAAGTTCTAAACCTTCAACATGTCACGTTGCTTGTATTTATTATATTTATATATACACAATTCTTCTTCATTTCTATTAACTTTCATAAGGTGGTGAAATGATGAATTTTAATTTTTAATATTACAATTAGTTAGTGTATTTTAATATACAGTTTTAAGTTTTCACTTCTGTCGGCAGTCCTTACGACTGCCGACAGAAGTGAAAACTAATGAAAAATAATGAAAGTAAAATTCATTATGCGAACATAGTCCTTCATTATTAATAATTTAATAAGGTATTTACCTGATAATAAACGGTACACATTTTCGTAGTATTTCAAATAGTGTATTTATAAAAACAATGAAGGTTCTTACCATTTTTAGCAACATACGATAATCTTTTAAGACATATATATATATACATAACTTGACAGTATGTATGTATATATATATATACATACATACTGTCAAGTTATGTAGCTATGTTTTACAATCCAAATGTAATATGACCTTAATTACATAGATGATGATTTGACGTGCGCTAACATGGAAATTGGGCTGTTAAGCCGAATGAATATTTGCTTAGGATTCCTGCAGTGTATTTGAGCCCGTATATATGTATAGTTGTCATAGATAAACACCAGGCCGCCTCTATTCCAAGCATGTCCAGTTTTGATTAAACCAGGTCTATATTTTCTTTTATACTCTGAGGTCAATATAATTCGACCCAGACCAATATTTGCCGTACTTTGTGCTTACCTTGCAATGTTTAAAAGAAAAATACAATGTTTTTTTTTTATTTGTTTTTAAGGCATGATTAACATAATATATATTATATTTTCATTATCAATCTTAACACTTCATATTATAAAGAAACGTTATAAATTACATTAAAATAAGTATCTAAGATAACATTTGACAGCTTAATTGACTCAGTGACGGAGTTCTTTATTTCTGAGTCGATGGTCGCGGGTTTAATCCCCGCATCGGAATAAATATATGTATGGGTTCTACCTAACCTACAGGTTCTTCTAAGTTTAGGCGCTTGTCATTTGTCTATTTCAAATGATACCTAAGTGATAAGGAATCTTAGTACATATTCCATTTTAAACTATACTATGAGTATAACAATGAAGCGCATCTAAATAATTATCGGATTTTCTTGGTGTGTCATAAATATATTGTAAATTAGTTTTAAGCATATTAAAAAAAAGAAATCACGCTCATCGACGTTAGCCGTATTTTACTCTAAGAGACGACTAACGTTGATGACTTCATACTTTAACAGACATATCAGGCAACTGATGCTTTAGACAAATTTTACAGAAACAATGTTCTACCATATAAATAAATAATCGATTTGAAGAGAATGGTTGTGCAGAATCCTTGTTTCGTAAAAAAATACGCATTTGCTTGGATAAATAATAAAAACTCAAGAAGTGTGGGCGATAGTATTCTGAAATAGCTGGTTATAAGTTTCAAGTGCACACAGCCTACGACTTAATTAATCATAAAATTATTCACTGGTTCAAATACGCGCAGTAAATTACTCGCAAGTTGTTCTTGCCTTTGCAATTAAGCAATGTTGAAGTTAAGAAGTTTATTTTTCAACGTTATACGTTTCTTTACATGCAATTATAAAAGCTGCGGTAAAACGATTTAAACACGTGCACTTAAAGTTATGAAGTAAGGAATCAAATCATTTTTCAGCGTCTCAATTTTAAAGTTTTGAACTTATTTTCATTAAACTAAGAGACTAATACATACATACATATAGTCACGCCCGTCTCCCTGTAGGGTAAGGCAGAGACCACGGATCTCCATCCGCTACGATCTCGACACACCTTGCTTGCGTCCTTCACACTCATCCATTCTTCTTCTCACATTCATTGTAGCGAAACGGCTCTCCGTTCGTCGCTTCTCGCCCTCGTGGGAATCAGGACGTGGTGGCAAACCACGTCGCGATCATCTTTAACGATTGGGGCTCGTGGGATTCACTATGACCAATCTTAATATACCCAAATTAAGATTGGTCTTAGTGAATGCCACGAGAAGCAAGGGAGGATGGAGGTCAGTCCCAGCAGAGCCCCGCATGCTGAGGGAAGGCATTATAGTTCCCGGGGAACCCGATCCTGGGACGGTCAGCACGCTTGCGACTAAGCTCGCCCCTAGCCACGCATCCTATGGCACGGCAGACCGTGGATTAGCGGTGAGAAAGGGAAAAGGATAGAGAAGAAAAAAAAGGCAGGGGAAAGATAAGTTGGATTTAGACATGATGATTGGGATATGATACTACCGCAATGGAAGACGAGGAGTGATACGGCAGTAGGCTCGGGAGGCCGGGGCCGCGTACCCGTGTACCAATACCATAAGTACCGGACAAGCGGCTAGGCAAAGATACTCCCTGACCCGTCTAAGAGACTCGCCTGTGCTAATGCAAGATTCAAATCATCATTAATAGTGCTTTCATTGTCAGATATTGGCACCCCTTACAAATTAGTGGTGTTGCCGTAATCAAAACAGAATAGTCATATGGTAACACCAATTTATTGCTTTAAAATATATATGTATATCTTTATAACACGTACTTGATGCACCGAGTACCTACAAATTGAAATACAAATCATAACTAGGATAACATATATAAACATTGATTTAAACTTGCGACTATTATAAAATTATATTGCTCTATTTTTTATATTTATTGCCACAAAACTTGTATTTCGTGCAAAACAGTACACAAAATAGTTTTCCAAATTTCGTAAATATCGAGCGAATAACAAGATAATAAATATAATGTAATATGGAATAAGTCTCGTATTAACGACCAGAGCATTTAATTAATCAGTTATAAAGCTTGGTTAAGTAAATGATGGAGCTATGGAGCATAAAATTTTATAGTTTTATTCTGCACATAATAGCGGTGGTTTAGATTTTACGTATCTGAGGGCGAAGCATGCTATTAACTTAAGATAAATTTAGATAAGGTATAAACGTTTTTACTGACCAATCTATCTAATTATAGTTTCTTCTTAAAACAAATCCTTATTGATATATTTTTTTTAATTGTGGAATGTAAAGTATATATAAAATATGCAGTTTTAAACAATTAATATTCGTCACTACAAGTAACAAGCTTACAAAAATGGTTCATTTGTATCTACATATATCTGTAACTTTTTTAGATCAACATTGACTTCTACGTCTCTTACAGACGATTCAAGACAACATCCGAGAGGCAACGTTTTTCGTGACTGAACAATGCGATGCGTTTTTTTCCGTCCGCAGGAGTCCTAAAGCAGGTCTCTTTACTAAATTTGAGATTCTCCGCCAATTGTTTTGTACCTTCTTATTGAGAGGAAATATTGAGGCAGGCAAAGGAGTTGGGAGGGAAGGGGTAGTAGGATCCACCACGAGTTTAACGAGCAAAGCTTTCTATTTACAAGTTAGCCCTTTATTATAAAAAAAATTGTTAATTTGAAAAAAATATAGCCATATTTTCGCTATTGCATTGTTAATTTCTTGTTCATCCAAAAAACTAACCATACCTATAAACATATTAGCAACATTTCTTCTTTCTTAAGAATACAATATTTAAAATATAAGACGATAGTAAAAAAGATCCCATAAAGCAAGTGTTTGATGCAAATTTTATGTAGGATATATGGATTCAATGCGGATGAACATATTAAGTATGCGGGTCGTCGACCGAACTCGAGTCAGATGTCAGCTCCTTGCCGGCTGCTGAAGCACTGCTTGCACCCTTTCGACACTGCGGCACCGTGTAGAGATGAGACATTATAACAGTTACGTATATGTATGACAATATTTATTTTTCAAAGAATTATGAAACAAATAATATATCATTGACAATCTATGACAATGCCCTTTTGAACATAGACTCGATTTTCGGCTACAGATGCACAGTCTCTTTCAGCCGCCCTGAGCAGCTCGTTCCTCTGTCTAGTCGGGGACGTCCCACACTACCTTAGTCAAGACACATTTTCCACTCTAGCACTCGTGTATTCCAACGGTTTTCGTGACTAATCCATTGCCACTTCACTTAGCTAATGTAAAGAGCTATGTCACTGCACTGTTATTATGTTTAAGATGAAAAAAATGATACAAAAATATATTCGAAGGTTAACCCTATTGAGAATCGAAATTGACTAACCTATGATAAATTTTTAATTAAACTACACTACTTTTTAAAAATGAAGAGTTCAATGTGATTTTAACTTTTCCTTCTCTTTTGAATCTTTGAAAACCAATAAAAAAATATTTTTATCTTAATAGATGTTGATGTCCCGATTTCTTTGCTGCGATGATCAAAGAATCAAAAAGAAACTGAAATATGCGTGGTGCAATACGCACGCTCTTGGAATATATTAAACAAGCCTCATGTTCAGATCATCGATGTCGATAAAAAATAAACCCACAGCACTTAACAAGCGCCTTGTTTCATCTCTCGCTATAAATGACCAGATAGTAGCTGAATGGTCGCTTTGTAGTTGATATTGCCTACTTTATGTATTATACAGACAGAGTAAAACCGCTTGAAGATGCTTCGAGACAGAACATTATAACGTTAGCTTCCATGTATGCGTATCACATAAATTTTTTACGAGTTGATTCTAATATATAATACTATACATAAAATGCGTAGGTTGAGGTTGCTGAAGTTTTGCGATTAAACAAATTTTTATTATTATAATAATTTTTTAGGCTTTCATGTAAGTAGATCACAGTTAGAACAAAAGAAATTGTTGCAATAATTTTATTTAAAATCATCACTTAAATGGCTGAGTGACGAAGTGCCTATATATAGTGCCTGAATGCCCCGCCAATTCGTCTTTAATAAAGGACAACTGAGGTGGGTAAATGCCTAACAATGGGACATATATGGGCTGTAAAATATGTATGTATTATTTTAATATCATAAAAATAATATATCGAACCGAAACTACAGTTCCGTAAGTAAATAAAACAAGATTCATCTCCGCGGTAGATTTACATAATCTCATCGGCGCGCTACGGCATGGAGTTTTTTCTCAGAATAATTTATTTTCTTCCATTTCGCCCTTACCTTGAGGTCATTTTGTTAGTGAAATACGAAATGGATATTTATACTGGTACTAAAAAGTTATTTTGAGGTTTAGTTTTGTAAGTAACTAATATAATATCAATTTCATTTTAATTAAAAAGATTAACGATGTTTTTTTATAATTCACTTTAAGAGCAGGTCGATTCAGTATTAATATTTTGACCTTAATATGTATGTATCTAAGTCTTAAAGTTATATTTGTATGTTAAGAAAAATGGTCCTATACTTAACTACATTTATTTTAATAACATATTTTAAGGCATGCACATTAATTTTCTTCTTTCTTTTTCAATAAAATTTTGTACAGTTGAACGAAGTAATTAACCGGTGTGATGGTTTTAAGATAATCAGTCAAGATGAATGATTATTTTAAACCCATCATTTTAAAATATAAAATTATAACTCAGTTATCATTGCCACGTATACTTGTCAAAATGTGTCAAATTGTTTTAAAACTGTCTATCCTATATACAAATACATACGTATCCCTACATATGTATTTGTATATCTGTTGGTATTGTAGACCCACCTATTGGCCCAGTGGCGGGGCCCTCCGCCCGCGGAGTCAATGGTCGCGGGTTCGATTCACGCATCGGAATAAATATATGTATGGATTTATAAATATTTATTCCGAGTCTGGTAACCCCCCCAATCCGCATATATACGCATATAATAAGACTACGAAAGATTGTGTAATTTTTGGTTAATTTATAATTGAATAGATTTTTTGTTTCTTGTTTGGTTATTTAGCCTTTTTTCTGCAGCCCAGATATCCCACTTTAGGGTAAGTCTCTCAATTTTTATTGGAATAAACGTTTAGCTCATCTTGCTTGTCCAAAGCGGATATGTGTTGTATCAAGATCGAGAGTAAGTGTCTGTAAAGTATTTCTTTTTATTAGTATTTCTTATGCTTAAGTTGTAAGTGTCCTTAAATAAATAACTTAATAGAGATCGTTTGTTCTTTGCTGAGCGTCGTGATGCTCTCGACGTGTACAGAACGTTAAATGTGTTTTCATCTCTTGGTATTTAGCCTGATCTAGCGCATTAGATATTGCATATCTAGCATTTTCGCCACCGTCTGTTCCATGTTGCGATAGACTATCCCACCGGCTAAAACATGGATATGGGCAAAAGATTTTTTGTCACTCATTCCATGGAGTAATTTCATTTCAAATAGTAAAGTGTCATCTTATAAGATATAGCTGTATATTATTCATTTATAAGGAAAAATGCGCGATCTTATTTTGCTGTTTTATTATATTTCAGTCCTTGATTTTACTTGCAAGCGTCTATCATATCTTTTATTGTTCTTCCACGGGTTCAAGAACATTTATGATCGAGAATAGCTTCATTCGTTCTAGAAAATAATGCTGGCAAGGCGTACGTGGATTTCTTTTATTCATTTAACAACATCTTTCACTCGGAGTTATATTCCACAGGTAGCCACATCAATTCCCGTCTACGCATATTAAATACAAGGTTTGGGAATTTAAAACTCATCACAATGCATGAGGTGATACTTAAACGATGTGTTTATTTATGTTAATTATTTTCATCTTTATTATAATATAATAAGATTTAAATTTGGTTAGACTTTTTATTAATTTTAATGTTACTTTGTCTTGTATTTTTACGCCAATTGTACTTCTCTCTATACTGTTTTGTATATATCTCTCTATATATTTATTTTGATTATTAATCGTTCCGTTAATGCCTATGTTTTTTAACCATATGTATGTATGGCAAGATGACCATGTTATAAACTTTTTTTTTTCTTTCATTGGCATGTCCTTGTTTTTCTAACCAATACGCATATAAAAGTAAAATATAAAAGTAGACGCAATAAAAGTATGTAAGTTATTAAAATGGCAATGGACAGGATATATGGTAAGGGTGAGAGAAGAGAAATAGATAAAAATAGTCTCAAAGAAGTATCCAAGGGCTGGAAAAAGGAACAAAGGACGACAGACAAAGCACTGGGAAGATGATCTCAGAAGAGTTGTTGGTAAAAAATGTATAGGATTAGAAAAAGATAAAGTGGCATCACAATCTTTGGAGGAGGCCTTTGTCGAAAGACAAGCTGATTAATGATAACTAATGACGTCAGTAATAAAGGCTTTATTTATTTTTATAATAAGGTTATCTATTTATTTTTATAAATTTTTGCAATTAATTTTACAAACATTATCTTTTGTTATTGTTTTTTTGTCTGATTAAATCAAAATTTATAGAAATTTAAATAAAATTCACGTGAAACATATTACATTTTTCAATCGACGAAGAACATAGATTCCACATATAAAAAGTAGAATCGAATCTGCGACCTTAATTGTAGATGCACAGCAAACATACGGGTTGAAGCGTCTGCCTATATATGATTTATGTTGTCTTTCTGTCCTTTTGTTCGCGGTGATCTTGACAAGAATTGAATCATTTTTACGATACTTTCACGTGAATTCAAATAGTTTTATAATATGCAGATTTAATCGATTTAAGACTTAATGTTTCTGTCGAAAATGGCTATATTGACTTTATAAGGAATGATCACCAGAAATATAAATGGCCAATGGAGAAATTGAGAATTCTAGCGCAAATATCTCACAAAACCTTAAAAAAAATAATCCAATATCTTTACAAATCGTATTTAAAAAAAAATATATAGCGAATTGATAATCTTTTTAATATTCTGAATCAAAAAATGATTCTGGCTAGATGGAGCCATGATTAGCGCAGGGTGGCCCGAAGAAAATGGGTGTTTTGTCCAACTGTGGACTTCCACAAGTTGATGATGACGATGATAGATACCCTTTTTCTTTTTAGACAGGTAGAAATGTTAATATACGTATCGCCACTTGTATGTTTAGAACGTTTAAGGTAACAAAATCGTAGGTAATCTCATAAGGTAAAACGGAGGCATGCTACCGAAATAAAATAGCATGATAAGACTTCGGTTCGCTCTTGAGGCTGACATTTCCAAGTCCCCGGGGGATCTGTTTACGCGTAGACTCGCGGGATTTGTGTAATCTCGCTTCAATCAGCCGTCGAATTCGTTTTGCTTACATTAACTGATGACATCGCATGTAATACGTATCTTTATAACCATTGAGCTCAGAATGTTCGAAACATTACTTTTACCGATAAAATGATTTATTATTTTTTCAAGAAATATTGTTTTGTAAAATAACTGTAAGTAGTTTATAATTCACATTTTATATTTCATTTTCTTTTTTTCATATTATATATACGAATAGCCAATGAATTACTAACAATTAAAAATAAATCTAAGAAAGCAATGTTAAATCAAATTTGAAGTAGAGAGGAAAATATTTGTTTGTAACTTTTTTGGAAGTCATTAATTGAGAGCAGCTGTGCAGTGTTGAAATAATAAAGCGATACGAGCGGAGACTAACTGGCGGAAATGAATATAGTCGCTTACTATGGTACAATAAAGTTCGAGAACTGTGTGCCCTCGTCATTTATTTATTTTCAAAGTTAAATTGTTTTTTGTTTTCTGCCCTAATCAATTTTGCTCTTTTGATTTAATGGAAAAAAATTTTTTATCATTTCATATTCATTATTATGAAATTTGGTATACATATGAAATTTTTATAATAATAATAATAATTATTCTTTTTTTATATATATTCACGCCTATCCCCCGCGGGGGTTGGCAGAAACCACAGAGCTCCATCCGCTATCATTCATCGCAGCGAAACGCCTCTCCATTAGTCGATTTTCGCCCTCATGAGAATCAGGAAGTGACGGGTGGCGAACCACTTCGCCGTCATTTTCAACAAATTTGGTATATTAAATTCGTCTTAGTGAATCCCACGCGCCGCAAGGGAGGATGGAGGTCAGCTCCAGCAGAGCCCTGTATGCTGAGGTAAGGCACCATAGTACCCGGGGGAGCCCGATCCCGGGACGGTCGGCACGCTTGCAACTAGGCTCGCCCCTAGCCATGCATCCATTGGCACGGCACATCGTAGATTGGTGGAGAGGAAGGGAAAGGATAGAGAAGAAAGGAAAAGGCAGGAAAGGAAATGCGGATTGGGGGGGGGGGTTACCAGACTCGGAATAAACATTTATAAATCTATAGATATATTTATTCTGATGCGGGAATCGAACACGCAACCATTGACTCCGCGGGCGGAGGGCCCCTCCACTGAGCCAATCGGTCGTCATTTATTTCATAATAATTCTTTATTTGTGTGGTATAACAAGATGAAAAAAGACGTATACAACTTCCATCACATTATTATTACATCTACATCTCAATACATAACTAAACTATTATGTTGTCATTAAAATTATAATTGATTTATCTATTACATATATTCAATCGGTCTTTAAAAGTTCTTAATATTATAAATATAGCCATGTTTTAGCCATTCATATATTCTCATTAAATAATCTTGTGTTCAATTGTTTTAATTCATGAGGAATATTGTTGTAGATGCGTATGCAGATATACAACAATATAATTATCTATATAACTTATTTAATTATCTATACAACTTTGAAATTTGAGATGTATGAAAACTGCCATCGTCCATATTTTAACTCAATTAAGAGTTAATCTTACGATCTACATTAAACTCTAATCTAGTGGCATATTGGCCAAGTGAACTCAACCATTTTCTTAACCTACTTTTTATTTCAAGTGGCTAAGGAAAATTCCAGTAATGTTTTTAGAATTGCTTTAAACTTAATTTGAAAATTAAAAGCAATAAATACAAAAGTAATAGTTACAAAATGTTGACTGCAAAATAATCTAATATATTCCTACAACATCCATTACACGATAAATCCCTACGGACAGCAAGAAGAGTCGATAGGTTAAATCTCAGCTATAAACAATGCAGCTGTTATATTAAGTAGAAAACCTACAAAAATAGACGTAAAACGAATGAATGAAGAACTCAATATAATGTATTGTACATATTGATGCAATGTACATATAAATATGGAATCTTTGACTATGATGACAAAGACATTGAAAACGACATTCTTTAGTCAAATTGGGTATTGTAATATTTAAAAATTCAAGTAACATAGACTACATGCATAGAATGTATATTTTTTTAATACGTTGTGAGAAAAAACAAAGTTTAGGGGAAGTATTAAATTCAGGGTTAAAGATAAAATTATATATAATATTCGGTATTACAAAAGCATTGCTAGCTAGCAATGCTTTTGTAATTGCAAATATCTATGGGCGGCGACTATTGCTTTCGGTCAGGCAACACACTTGTCTATCATATAGGAAGAAAAACGCGTAACCTATAGAAATCGATTCAAAAAGTTATCTGCCTATTTAACTAGCACACCATTGGACGCGATATTCTTATAATATACATTTCTATTACGCTAGAATTTACTTTAGAAAATAAAGCTATTATCAAAGATACCAATTGAATGCAAAAGTAACATGTGCAAACATACTACGAAGAAATACCTGTTCGCCATAAATAAAATACTTTTTTTTTCAATATACAATATTCTAACGCTTATCATTTTATTGTTATATTTTTTTTAGTGAAAAAACAATAACTGTCTTTATTGTTATCCAACTACCTATGTAAAAATATCAGTACTTAATAGAATAAACTGATGTTTTCACAATGTATATATATATATATATATATATATATATATATATATATATATATATATATATATATATATATATATATATATATATATATATATATATATTTCAAATCCTTGGCTTCGAATTTAAATAATTCGTCACTACCTCATTTGTACCGTTAATTAAGAAATATATCATATGTTATGGAATTATCACAAATTTAGTCATTTCCATCAATAAAGTAATACACTTAAGACATACATAGGTCATTCGGCTCCACTTGTAACATAATCGAAGTACTAACTTGCCCAACGCACCGACCCCACCGAGTAGATTACGTTTCGGGAACTTCGGCTGTTATAATAAAAGCTCTTAAGCCGAATTCCAATTACAACTTGATCCCAGTTTCGTGCGATATAAGAATACTAATCTTTAGTTCTTAGGTATAGACCTTACGAGGGAAAAGTTGAAAACATCAGAATGGCGCTTCTATTATAATCGTTAGTGACTCATTTGGTTAAGTGGCGGGTTTGGACTATGACTGATATGAAGTATGCCATTGGTTTAATGGGTTAGAGTAATTGAATTCTATCATCCATTTTATTTACGAAATTTTCTTGTTATAAGGTATTAAAGTTTTCGTTATCTCGCTATGTCTTGTCTGTTTGAGACGATTTTTGCAAACAATTTTAAACTCACTTCCGGGCAAGCACCAGATTAGAAACTTTAAACATAAGTTAGGACAACATAATGTAGGTAAATATATATACACATAAACATAGGTGCATGACATTGCAATATTAGCTAACTTTCTTGTATTTTAAATATATGTAATGTAACCAAAAGTTCTTTACATACATTTACATTTGCTTTTTGGTCTTTGTAAAGACCAAAAAGCAAATTGTAATAGTTTTTTTTTATTAGATGCTTTTGAAAGAGACTTTAAAAATATGTAATAACAGAAAACATGGGGTTATAACGCAGGGATGTATTCATGCGTCGATTAATTTAGAGATTCAAATAGCGCAGTAGCAAAATGTTCACTTTCTTAGCCAAAGACCATGGTTTCAATTCCGTATCAAAATATATATATTAAATGGCCTGCAGTTATTACTTCTGAGTCTAGGTGTTTGTTTTTGTTCATTGCGTGTTTGTAATGGTATCCACAACATAGGGGAAAGCCTATGACTGCAAAGTGTGTTATTTACATACATACATTTATACGGTTCTTTTTAGTTTGTATTCTAATTATTCATGTTCATCCTTCTAATATCCGTTTTCATTTTGGACATATTCATTTATTTAAGATAGGATAGGAAACAAGGATATATTTAAAACATTTGACCACATATGGTAGTCGACATTCACGACTCCCACGATAACAAAAGGGTTGTCATAAAATTTCACTATCTTGAGACACAGTAGCCGTACATTACAATATATTTTATTGTGTTTTTCTATTTCTATGCTTGTTTTTTTTAAATAATAAAGGGAAAAAAAGCAATGACTACAAAATCAGTCCTTTGCTCGCTGGGCAGATATTTGGTTTAAGCTATGGCCTTTTTGTATTCTGCAGAATGCATATTATATTCTTTATATTTATTTAATTGTAAACGTAATAATAAAATTCTTATATTTAAATCATTTCGTTTTTATTTATTTTATTTAAGAGGCATATATTTGCGTGTCTACAGATAAAATAAACATCTGTCTATGTGTTACTTTTCGAAATTTATTTGATTGATTATGTATCAATCTTCGGTCTAATAGCGCTTCCAGGTGGAAAAAGAAGTAAAGAATGTAGCTTATTAGAGTCAAATAATACTTAAAAAGTAAACAAAGAAAAACAAATTCAATTTTATTTTAATTGATCGAAATTACATATATGTATGTATAATTTATAAATATTACTGAAATATAATATTGATGAACTGAGTTGATAAAGTCCATCACTCACAATTCCATCCATGAACGCTCACAAGGCCCGAGGGATAGAGAGAAATGGAGGCGCATCGTGAGACTGGCGACACAAGACCCGATCGGCTCGTGGCCACGACCACTCTGCTAAGAGTGACCGATTTAGAAGAAGAATATTAATTGGCAGCTTAGTAGCAACAGAATTATTAATTATCACAGTAACTTTTTTATAACGAGATGTCTGTCTTGAAGTTTATCAATTGCTTTTCCTCCGAAATACACGGCTATTCCTTAAACGCCATTTACACAAAAGTATTTTGTTCTGACAAGGTAAAGCGTGCGAGTGACATATTAATTTAAACACAATGTTTATATTATGCGAGCAACTCGTTGTTAGAAACTTAAAAGTGAGTAATAAGAATCATTTTGAGTGCAGTTAATGCAATAAGAAATAACTTTTCTTGGTCCGATCACATACTTTTTGTCATCTAATTATATCACTTTGCACTATTTATACAGGTAAATTATCAAGGAATGAATAATAAGTTTATTGTAATCGTCGTCGTACTGCTGGAGAGACATGATCGAAGATGCCTTGCGCAACATTCAAATTTGCAACTGGCAGGAGGTGGCGCAGCACAAGGCACGGTGGCGTAAGATCTGTTCGGAGGCCAAGATCCATTTTGGGTCGCTGCGCCAACAATTAGTTAGTTATTGTAATAGGGTTCTTTCAGGTCATACTTATTTGATTGATATATTAGCGCTGAATCAGTGGTCAGGTTAGGACCTCTAAGTCAGCGCTAAACGTAACGTAGCGTAGTTTTGGCATCGAGAGTTCTACACAGTTTTGAAATTCTTATGGAAATTAAAATTAATTTACACTTTACGAATACAATCTCACTCCTGATAATGAGAACGCTGTCGTTATAACAGATCTAAATTTCAGCACGAAGTGAATACAAGCTATATTACAATCACGATTCTGTGACCACAAAGAAGTACACATCCAACAAATCAAAATAATTTTGATTTTTGCTAACGTAAAAAAAAATGTAGATATTAGAATTGTAAAAGTATGTATGTCGTGATATTAAAGAACTAGCGTGGAGCCCGAATTTTTGTTCCTGCGATACTTTTTTGGAACGTGTGAACAAATATTCCAATCAATCTAATGAAACAATAGCTCGACGAGTGAGAAAAAATAACTTGGCAAGCGTTTAAGTTCGTAGAACTCTAATTTCAATGTTATTGTATTGCAAACGGATTCGATTTCGCCGAGCAAATGGTCCACGGCTTTGCACGGATTTTGTTCAAAATACTTTACTTATCTATACATTGACATCGTTACTAGATTCTCCAAACAAACGGTTTGTTATCTTATTAATAGTATCGAAAATAATTTAATTTAAATGTATGTTGATTTTTATTGCAATTAAAAATCTCATTACTTATCTATACATTGACATCGCTACTAGATTCTCCAAACAAAAGGTTTGTCTCTGAAGAACTCGTAATAATGGCAAAAACATTTTTTTTTATTGGCTATCCCATAAGGCAAACGAGCAGGCGTATCACCTGATGGAAAGCAATCAACACCGCCCATAGACATTCGCAGCGCCATAGGCAGTGCGTACGCGTTGCCGACCTTTAAGGAAAGTGTCATTATGGGAGTAGGAATGTGAGGGAGTAGATGAAAAGGGAGGGGTAGAAAGAGGGGGACAGGGTGTTGGGCGTCCGGAAATTGGCGCTATAGCTAAGACGCTAACTCAGACGCCGGTTTTCTGCGGGAGTGGTACTTCCGCGGGCGAGCCGGCCCATTCATGCTACAGACAAAGATTATGCCATTCTTGACAAAGTATTCGTCTGCAGCGTGGCTCTACCACTGTCAGAAGAAGAGAAGTCGTTCCGCACAAGTGAGATACCTGGTTTTTACCGTCCGCATATTGTTTTAATACCGCTTTGGGTCGATAGCGGGTGATAAGCAGTGAATGTGTTAATCGTTTAAAAAAGCAATAAGGAATATGTAAAATAAAATTTATTTACAGTCTATATCTCATCAATATATATGTCATATATATGTCATCAACTGCCTGCCCAAAGCTCGCTCAGGTCAATTGATCACTGCGTCGCTTCATCCATACCAAGGCCGGCTGACCAGACATCGACCAGACGGTATTGCCACATATGCTCCGTTGATATAGGATACAAGAATACAAGTATTAATATAATACAAACGATTTCGGTATTGTATAAGACTCTCCATCTTCCATCCGGTCTGCGTTTTGGGCCCAAGATCTTTCGCAGGATTATTTTTGGTAACCTTTGGTGACCAGTAGCTTGTTCTTCTCCTTTCGGTAACCAGTGGCTGGTGTCGTATTGTCCATGTATGCATGTCTCAGGATTGGATCAGAGCTTTTTCATTAGTGGGGAGTTTGTCCCAGACAGATTGTTGGAACACCTAGACTCGAAATAAATACCTGTAGTCCATACATACGTTTATGCCGATATGGAAATCAGAAGGGGCTTGTTCGCCACTAAGCCAATAAGGTCGTCGTAATGTATTATAATATAATGGATTTTAGAAATTGATAACAGTGTCAAGTTTGTCCAGCATTGGGTCGTATATTAACCGTATAAAATACATTAGTAACATAAATTATAAAACTATTTATTTTCTTAATGAAAAAAACACGCGTCTGCTATTTCTCAATAAGTAATTTCACGTTGATTCTTAGTACTGCCACTCTATAAATTAAATATAAGACTTGTTATCTCTGCCAGTCATTCTGCACATATCTTCACAATATTACGCCGGGGGTTCTTCCACCATACATTTCACAAGACGTTCTCGTCTCTTCTACTCGAGTGGTTGGTGGTTCTCCGATAAACGCGATTAGCCAAATATCATGTCAGTTTCCTAACTCAGAGAACTATTGTACATACATATGTAACTTTGGTGTCTTTCCAATTTTATGGCTTTGGTGTCTTTTCAATCTTATACAACACATTCTAACCTCATGTGTTTAGTTGTTGCTTAAAGTATAACGAACACCTTGTAACAAACAGTTCTATATATGTTCACACTATCACTAAGCGACGTGAGCAGAAATCGAACAGCGCCTTGGGGACTTTCTAACGAAATATTTAACACTGCGCGCGCGCATTGCATATTCATCGAAGGGAACAATGACGACGCCCGAATGCCGTTTTTGTTTTGTACGTGTTTGCGGTTTCCTTTACACCTCTAATTTATAAATCTAAATTACTTTATATACGCAACTGCTGGACACTGCGCCTCCCATTTTTGGAAGCCTGGACATTAACCCGCCAAGATGGATTGACGAGACACCTAACTCGTAATAAATTGCTTTACATACATACATACATACATATCGTCACGCCTGTCTCCCGTAGGGGTAGGCAGAGACCACAGATCACCATCTGCTACGATCTCGGCATACTTCCCTTGCTTTCTCCACACTCATTATTCTCCTCATGCAAGCCCGCCGGTTGAGGGTACTCTTGACCTGGCCTTTCTTAAAAAGTTCAGCAATTTGGTCAAGGTACGTTATTCGTGGTCTTCCTCTTCCGGCCGGACAAAATTTCTTTATGTCGTACATATTTCTCACAACAAATAACTTCGAATGCGACAGCCTTATCATTGTGAATTTTTAAGCTTATTTATCATGCTGTTCTTTACTCATACATACGTTCTTTTGACTGCGCGATCCTCCCCATCCTCTCAACGTGGTCCAGCCAACGAAGTCGGTGAGCCTTACTCACTCCTATTATATTGGATCAACGCTCAACGCTATAATATATTTAACAAAGCCAAATGAAATGTGACTGTGAGTGTAAGCATTAAAAAATGCATTTTAAGGCGTTTAAGTCTACTTATCTGGAATGTAAAAAGCTATACAAATAACATAAAATACCTATTTAATGTTTATTATATATTATCTGTAGCGTATATTTATATCAAAGACACGAATTTTGTTAAAAAAGCAAATGTTTTATGCCTTTAAATGTTAGTTAGATCCAGGAATTAATAATTAAAATATATTTTGTCCGATCCCATGTTACTTAAGCCTACCTAGGCCTGTCCACCATTGAGGTTTATAAAGCCCACTGCGTTAAAACTTTGCGTTATCTCATTCATTACCTTACACACAAACTTCTACACGTGTATTGCGTACTTTATCGATATGGCTTGGCGTATATATATATATATATATATATATATATATATATATATTATATATATATATATATATATATATATATATATATATATATATATATATATATATATATACGCAGTTCGACTGACGTCTTTCAATAAACATTTCACTCTTCCGGCTCGAATTTCATAACATTGAAGATATATACCCCCCAAAAAATCCCGTGCGTTGCTGTAAGCAGTACGCCTGGCACGTCATACTACCTACGACACGATGGTGGAATTGGAGATCACAGATTTTTTTCCATTATTCAGTTAGACACGTCTCCTGGTATTTTCGTCCGTAGTAGCATCATACGATACCTATGGAAATAAATGGGCTGGACCAATTTAACACCAGACATTTATTATTTCAAAATATAAAGAACAACATACTAACAAGACAATATTATTACAGTTATTCATTTTTTCCGAAGAAATATTGATATTTCAAATCGTTTATTCAATAGGCATGAATCTTAAAAGGCGCTAGACATATTGCAAGTCTCCTTTTGTCGTCGCTTCAATGGGCACTCAGATATGACCCAAGCATTCATTCTTCAATGTATGAATAAAATAAAAGGTTTTGTACAAAACCGGGAGACGTCCAAAGTAAGAAAATTTATTACAAGTATTTTATGTAGCTTGGATTGAGAATCATTGTATTTTACTTTATATTATTTTATTTAGGACCTTGTTATAAAAATTGTTTATAATAAATACCTCAATCAAATGAAATTAACTGCCAGCTCTTCATGGGTGGTGTGCCCGTAGTCGCCACACTGTAGCCGAAGATTGGGCTAGGTGGCGCGCCTTGGGTGAGGCCTATGTCCAGCAGTGGACTGCCGCGGGCTGATATTGTTATTGAACTTCCAGCTCTTACAGTATCTTGGGGAGCATCAGCTGATTAGTGACCGTCAATACGGATTTCATCACGGTAGCTCAGCTGGTGATCTTCTCACTTATTTGACACACCGATGGGCAGAAGCGGTGGAGAGTAAAGCAAAGCCTTAGCAGTAAGCCTGGAAATAGCCAAGACCTTCGATCGGGTGTGGCACAAGGCTCTTCTAGCTAAACTTCCGTGCTAAGGGTTGCCCGATAAATTATGCAAACGGATCACCAGCTTCCTGACGGATCGGAGCATAAAAGTCGTTTTAGATGGTTTTTGCTCGGATTTAAAGCCCGTGAATGCTGGTGTTCCGCAAGGCTGTGTGCTTTTACCTACTTTCTTCTGCATATCAACTATAAGTTACAAATTAGTAGCATGCGGTGTTATGCAGATGACATTGTTGATTGCTTTCCATCAGGCGACACGCGTGCTCGTTTGCCCTCCTATCCCATAAAAAAAATAAAACTACCAAATCAACGGCAAGTTGAAGTATATGCACCATCTCATCACAGTCCACTTATGATTCAAACAATATACACAATCAATTACTGAATGGTCACAACGGCAGCCAGTAATGAACTGACCTTGGTTAATTTACCTTGAATACGCATAATGTAGATTAAACAATAAGCATGCCTAGGTATTCAATTAGTAATACGATAATACATGTACACAATACGTTACTGGAAGCATATATGAACAAAAATATAAGTATGCTCTTCAAAAATTTTCCTTGTTCGTTCAGGTTATAGCGTCATCTTAATTTGCCCTTCGGATTTTTTCTATAAAAAGGACTGGAAAACGATCAAGTGGGTGACCTGATAGTAATTTAAACTAATGGCATTGCAGATGTGTCACCTACCTTTAGGTAAGGATGTAAATAATGAGACAAGAAGGAGGAGAAGAAGAGGAAGAGAAGAATAAAGGAAGGGTAAAGAATTGACCCGGAGGTCAATTCTTTACCCTTCCTTTATTCTTCTCTTCCTCTTATCATTTGTGAGTAAATACCGGAATCCGGAGATCCCGGTACTTATTCACAAATGATATTTTATCCGAATTGGAAGAAATTGGAGTATTGAAATTGCATAAATGAATTTATGCAATTTCAATACTCCAATTTCTTCCAGTGAATATTTCTTGAAGCAAATATGTATGTAAAACTAGTAGATGGGCAATAGCATCGATCTCAAAAATATAAACCGATCTTTAAATTCCAATCCGCCCGCCAAGCGTATGGATTATTGGAACATCCCTCAATGGTGAGGAAGACCAATTTTCAGCAGTGGACTGTGACGATGGCATTAACGGTTGAGTCGACGATGCGATTTTACCATATGTTACCAACCATACGTGTTAGGGTGATTATTGTACTACGATGGATTGTTATAAGCAAGTATTAAAAGATATATAAGGAAATGAAAGGAGCGTTTTGTGAATTGTGCTACAAATACATAAAAAGAAACAACGTTTTAGACATTCTCTACGACAGTGTGGTACAATTCACGCACCATATTAAATCTAACATTTAAGTCTTTGTATTTGTAAGTACATGTAAGTAAGTATTTGATTTGTCAGCTTTCACTATATGTTAATGTTGTGTCCATCTATAATTAGGATTACATTTAAGTGTTTTTAGAACTATTTAGAATAATGTACATTGAATGTAACTCTTGTTGATGGTCCATAAATAAATAAATATATGTATATGGATAGGAAGAAAAGGTGTACAGCGAATAAAACTAAATATGTAAAATTTAATAACTTAAAACAATGACTTTTTCAAAATTGCACACTCTATAGAACTAACTTAAAAAGAATATATCATGTTAATAGCTTTAGGTCAAACTAATTATTTAAAATAACCACAAATTTTCAATCGAAGTAATTGAGATTATAATAAACTATGGCGTACCTACTAAAACTTTTAATGAGCGATAAACGTTTAGAACTGTTTACCGTGTAACAACAATAAAATACGGGTGAGTGAATTTCATTTTCTAACGAATATATAAAATTGTTAGTAGATTTTCATTGTCTTTTTATCTAATAACAGGTTGTTTTTTGCTATTTTGTTCGCACCCGTCTGTTTTATGGTTTTAAATAAATTCTTCGTTTTCTTGTTAGTAAGCAACTGGAGAGTCAAGAAAAACAATCGAAATTTTTAAAACTGAGGTTGAGAATAAGAAATAGAGGAAGTCAGATGAAGTAATCAAGTATATCGCGTGATGGTAAGCAGTCATCATCGATCACGGAAGTATACAATATTATCATATGGGGGTAAATATAAAAATTTCAGCATTCTAAAATTATGTAGACTCGTTTTGCGAAGGTTTGTTTGTTTTATATAATACATACATACATATATCCAGTAATACCAGCAGCGTTGTCAAAATATTTGTTTATGAGCTGTATTATCAATAAATTCATGCTTACAGATTAGAAGAAGTTATTAATTACTTAGTACACATTATACATAGTAATTTAAAAATTCTTGTAACCAAATTAATGCGAAAAGTAGTATAAAGTAAATATTTACTTTAGAAACTTGACTACATTAAATTATATTTAAGCTTTACTGATATTGCTTGTCGTGTCAAGAGTCTGTCCAATAAGAAATATGATTAAATTCTCGTCAAATTGACACAAATTTTATATAAGTGTCACCAGCTTACATTTTAAATGAAATTTAAAATAGTTCATTAATGTGATCATTTGAACATTATTAGTAGCATTCAACAGGCATTATTATCGTGATTAATATTTTTTTCATTAATTTTAAAGTATTTTAAGGACTTGTACAATAAATATTTCTTTCAAGACTTTTCAATAGAAATAAAATATAACAAGCAAGTATTAAAAATTAAGTGTAACTGAAATTGAAAACCCTATATTGGCTTTATACGATTTTAAAATACAATAATATTTTTTTTTTAATAAATTGATAATCTTTATTATTAATTAATTAAAAAAACGAAGCTCTGCAAAAAAATCATGTTTTAGGGTCGAATATTGGTCTTAGTTACTTTCCATAATAACAGTCATAAATTTCAAATAATATTTCGAATTCACTACACAACTATTTAAGTATTTCCATTACCAACTTTTATGGCATAATTTTATCTCTCCATCTTATAAATAATGAGCTTTTATTAGCTTTAGATCTCATAAGTCATTCTCACATCTCAAAGGTTAAGAATGAAGTCATATCGTTTTTCTAAAACTCTTTTCCAATGAATATACTTGTACTTATAAAAATAATATTATTGTAAATTTGTAAACGGACTGTGTAGGATAATTTCATTAAGAAACCTAAACGTGAGAGAATTATTTCAAAGACATATGAAGTCCATAATCCACGATTAGTGCAAAATGGTATTAAACAATAGCTTTACTTTTCTAAGGTATTAATAAAAAAACCTTTATAAAATATTTTTTTAGAATGGAAACGTGACGATATTCATTCCTTTGCACTAAGGCTGAACAGCCTATCCCCGCGGATTGTGGAAGGTTCCGGAGAAATTGCAAAAATTTTCCTTTCATAGCCACTTCAATGGACACAGAAAAGGAAATCCTTAGACCGGAATTAGATGAATTCATCTACTTGTGTATGTTAGTAAAATTGGCATTTTTACCCACAATATTGTTTATATAATATATGTATTATATATTCGTATTTTGTGCTTTAATATCGCTAAATATCAAAATATATAATTTAGATTATCTTACAATTTGAATATTTACGAATTGTGTTTTATGTTTCAGTATATAAATTTATGTATGTATAATAACGTACATACGTAAATTTATTTTAAACTTATCAATATTTTAATGGTAAATTACCACGAACTTATCTCGTATTTGCTATCGCTGCTTATTTTAATTTATATTTGTCGTTTTAACTTAATAGAGATATGTGCATACATTTTATGTATTAACAACATCATTTTAATAATTTATTGATCAGAGTGACAAAAAGGCATACAAGTCACTTAAAACTAAGCGAAAATAAATATTTTATATGCTATGTATATTAGGTTCTGTAGCGTCCCGACCGTCCCGGGATCAGACTCCCCCGTGTACTATGGTGCCTTACCTCAGCATGCAGGGCTCTGCTGGGGCTGACCTCCATCCTCCCTTGCGGCTCGTGGGATTCACTAAAGACGAATTAAATATACCTAATTTGTTGAAAAATGACGGCGTCGTGGTTCGCCACCCGTCACGTCCTGATTCTCACGAGGGTGAAAAGCGACTAATGGAGAGCCGTTTCGCTGCGATGATTGGTAGCAGACGGAGCTCTGTGGTCTCTGCCAAACCCTGCGGGGATAGGCGTGAGTATATAAAATAAAGGTTCTGTATTCTCAAACAAAGTAGCTCCAAATGAGGTTGATTATTTCATTTTAACTATTTTACCTTAACCTAAACAACTGACCTTCATTTTGCGATCCGCCGATCAAACAATGATATTAAATTATTTGATATGAATGTACAACGTTTATATGGAGTTCCACTCTTTATACTTACAAGAGATGATAGCGTATTATATTGTTTATGACTTATAAATACAAGCACAGCTTATAAGCATAATCATTATCAATAATCAGTCGTATCAATCATTGGCCTCCTTCGCACACGAAAATAATTAAAGTTATTTTTACTCAAGTAGAAGCCGCTGCCGATTTACTCGTATTTTCTCTCATAAAAACCACGTACGACACCGACGAGGAGAAAGGGTCGCTCTACTTTGTTTCGGGAACTACACAACAATTATAATAATAAGAAATAAATTTTTCAAACAATATGTAAGCATTACACATGTACACTCATTATCATCATAAGCCTGTAGTTTTTCGCATATGTATGTCTTTTACGTTTGTTAATATAATATATCGTCACATTGTTTTCGTCGTTTATTTATAACATTATTGATGTAATCAGAGAACTGTAGTGATACATTGATAAATGTATCACCAATGTAATAAATTTTTTTTGGTAAATATATTAATACCTTTTACATTATATTACTTCTTTTTGAATTCTTAATTTTAAAATGTAATATAAAAAGAAATAAATTGTTTTAAAATAAAGTATTAGTTCGACTGACGTATTTCGATAGATGTGTCGTCACCCGTCCCGCAAAGGAAATTGGAATTATATATACTGAGATATAAAATGAAAAGTGTTAATAAAGTATGAATAAGATATTATATAAATGTACAATGAATAGAAAAATAAAATACTTTGACGTCGAAGAATTTCAATTACATCGAAGATATAAAACAGCCTAAAGATCCCGTGTGTCGCTGTAAGAAGTACGACTGGTGGCACGCTACAGTACTCATGTCTCATTGAGTGTATGGATAGTTCAATATTAGATTATTTAATTTACCAACAATTTTAAAATTTTCAACGATACTGAATAAACTGCGAATGAAAGCAATGGAATGTTGCACTTAGTCAAAACTCAACGTTGTTCGTTGTATATGAATATAAATTTATTAGTGAAAAAGTCATTGTCCTTTCTACTTAGCGCTGTAAATGTTTTACTACGTTGATATTAACTCCGTAATTTCATCAAACTCTCCGTTTGAAATTAATATTCTAAAACACTGAACTTTTAATTAAAAATATTTTTGTAGTGGTAGAGCCACGCTGCAGACGAATACTTTGTCAAGAATGACATATTATTTGTCTGTAGCATGAATGGACCGGCTCGCCCGGGGAAGTACCACACTCCCGCAGAAAACCGGCGTCTGAGTGGTTGCTTAGCTACCGCGCTTCGTACGGTGAGCGGTCTGAGTTCCGGAGGCCCAACACACTCCCCTTCCCACTCCCCCTCCGATTCCCACTCCCACTCCCATAATTTCACTTTCCTTTAAGGTCGGCAACGCTTCCGCACTACCTATGGCGTTGCGGATGTCTATGGGCGGCGTTGGTTGCTTTCCATCAGGTGACATGCCTGCTCGTTTGCCTTCCGATGCCATAAAAAAAATCAAAATATTATAGTATATGTTCATCTAAAATATTGTATAATAATATTTCTATTTCTTTTTCTTAGGTATCTTAAGTTTTGATGCCCCAAAACAGATAAGGTATTTTCATACATATGTATAATCCAGGACAATAATTATTTTCTAAATACAATAAGAAAACATATTTGGATGCATTGTCTTACAGAAACGATGCATACATATTAACACAACTATGTAGTACTTGTTTGTGTAACAATTTTCATTTTCTGCTAGTTCCTTACATTTTCCACAATTTCTCTTTTATAACTCTTTCTTTTATTTTGTCTACAAAGTTTTTACTTGATTCTTCCTCTTTCCCTTCTTCCTATCTTACTTAGGTATAGACACTAAAGATACACAAATTATAATACATACAGCAATCCGGCAATTCTATGGAGATTCCTTATCTGACTGAGGCAGACGATCTTGTTTTATTGTAATCTAAATATTTTAAATGCAATATTATAAAATACTGACCATTTTACTGAAGTTATGTTTATTTTATGACGCGGCGTCTCCGATAGTAGAAGCTCGAACACAAAGAACACTGCAAAAGATATTTTCATTTTTTCTATTTAATTTGTTCAACGGACAAAACTCTTAAGCGGATGACAGAAATTTCAAGAAAATTTGAGCATTGCTTCTATTGTGTTGTAACAATGAAACTTTTTTCGATTTTAAAACAAAAACCAGTAGTATTTGTATGTGGACAGTCAAAAGTTTTACTTAGCTAAGATCCGCGACAAGCAAAACAATAACAGAAAATTTTAATGTGTGCTTTTCTGTTGGATTAAGTGGATTAATTTAGAAGTAGACTCTACGGAAGACAACCGAAATGTTGTCTTCCGTAGAGTCTACTATACCTGAAGATGCCTCGTGTTGGGGCGAAACACGTGTCGTTTACAAGTTAGAAAAGTGGTAATGTGTGTTTGGTGTTGTGTATGGTGGTTGGTGGGTGGAGAATTGATGGCCGATTTTTGGTAAGGTTTTGGTTTAAGTTCCAAATAAATCCACTTAATCCAACGGAAAAACACACATTATTAATTTTCTGTTATTGTTTTGCTTGTCGCGGATCTTAGCTAAGTAAAACTTTTGACTGTCCATATAGTGATGGATTTCCGCAAAGTAACGCCTGACTCCATTAATAGTAGTATTGGTTTCAAAATTCTGTTTAAAAAAAATTGAATCAAATCAAAGCAATAGTATAGTATAGACAAGTGTATTAAGATTAAGCTTAACTTTTTGAAGACGAGTTAAGCTTATCCTTAATATAAATCAAATAATATATATATTTGCCTCAGGCGTTGGTGATGAGTTTGCCTTGACCTAAGTTGAAAACCCAAAATAAAATTTTTAAATTTTAATAACTCATAGTATCTTACTAATAACTATAAAAATATATAATATATTCAATAAATTGCTTTCGAAGCAATGCTTAAAATTTTATTTATTCGAAGAAGGAAAAATCTGAAAAAGTTTCAGTAGCGGAACGAATAATCATGAAAATTTTATTTACTTGCTATCCTAGCAGCCTAGCCAATCTCTGTCAGTTGTGAAGGACTCTAGAGAATAGCAAAAACTACCTTCCACCGTCGCGTCAATGGACTCTTAAACCTAGCTAGGGCGCATTCAACCCTCCAAGCCCGCATTTTAAGCTGCACTGATAGTCGACAATTTTTATAAAACTACGATATTAAATAAAATATTTTTTTCATTAATTGTGTTATTTACTTCAATATACGCTTTCTGAGTCGTGTCGGGTTTGATTCCTGCGTCAAGATAAATAGATGTATGACATAGAGGTATAATATAATAATTATTTTATGAGTGGTGCCCCGTCAATCATAGACAAGCGTGATAGGTGGATAGTGGTGGTGGCGTTTAGATTTTAAAAAAAACCTATTTTTATATAATGACAGAAAATCAAAAATTATTTTGTTAAGTTGATTATATGTACATACTTCTTGGTGCTATATGATTTATTATTATTCACTTATGCTTTCTCTTCTCTGTTTTATAATATTTTTACTTTTGATGTAACTTTTTATTCGTTTTTTATTGTGTGCATGCTCAATTGGCATATCTGTCTAAATAAATTGATGAATTTATTCAGATATGCCTAAATAAATAAATTAATTTTAACATTTTTTATTCGTTCTTTTTGTTGATTTTTTGAAATATAAAATATGGTAATAGTATTTAAGTTGTTGGAGAATATAAATAAATAAAAAGAAATCAGAGAAAGTAAATCAGAAAAATAATATAAAATGAACATCAGCATATAAAATGACACGAAATCAAAATGCAGAATTACTAGGCTAAGATATAACGAGCATCAAAAAAAGCCTTAAACCTATGTACCATTCTCAACACTACTATTATAATTGAGGCGATTACTTACCATCTGATAACCTATTCGCTCGTTTTCTACTCATATTCAATCTCATAGTTAATCTACTCATCTTGTTTATATGCTACTAATATTATAAATGCGAAAGTTTGTGAGTATGGATGTGTCTGTTACTCTTTCACGAAAAAAGTACTGGACGGATTTGGATGAAACTTTACAGTGATATAGGTTATACATCTGAATAACATATAGGCTACAATTTCTAATGATTTTATGTAAATTTGGTAATATAACGATACATGTCATTTAAGTCGGAAAAATTCTGACCTCTGAGAGCTATCTTGGCGAACGCTGCCTAAACCATTGAAGTTACACAAAGATGATGTACCGTAGGATTGTTTGTCTTGAATAATTCTAAATAAAAGTCCGCGACAGCATAGATATACCTTTCATGTGGAAGCCACTATGACCAAAATGTGAACCATAAATTAAGTCAAAAAAATATATATTTATTTAAAATGATCTGTGACAAAACTTAATGTGGCAAACCAAATTCCACGCGAGCGAAGCCGCGGGCAAAGTGCTAGTAGTATTATAACATTGTCGAACACAACTACTGACGAAGTTATTGCTGATACTGCATGTGTGCATTGCTGTTCAGTTCAGTGAATTGCTGTGGATCAGTTTTTTAGCACTAAATACGTATATGACGTATGTGGTCATTAGTCCTACAGCGGGATCCAACTTGCTGCGTTAGATCGCAAGCGCTACCTTTAATCAGGCCATTATGTGTATTATTTATATATTTCTAAAACTCTTCAAACAAGTAAAAGAAAAGCGCAAATGAATTTTTGATCAGGGAATCATCGTGAAGAATTTATTTATCCTTTTGCATTTTCTAGTCGTGAGACCAATCCCAGCGGATTATGTACGGCTCTGAAGCAATTGCGTAAATTCCCTTTCAATCCTTCGAACTGGTTCAGACGTGTTCATTTCTTTCTTTATGTATAATACACGAGGTGTTTTAAGATTGCAAAAGTCCGTAGCTTTTTGACAAAGATTAAGCTTTATTACTTTTTTTTTCATATCAAATTTATGTGTTAAAGTGTTTGTATCAGAATTTCGTTGAAATTCTTAATAACAAAAGAAGATTGAATACCGTCTATTACAGGAAAAAATAATATTACCGTGCCTATTATCGTTACGTTATATACATCCTCCTGTTCTGTCGATTCGACACGTAAGTTCAACGCATTTAAACAACACTATGTATTTTTTTTTATGGGATAGGAAGGCGAATGAGCAAGCGTGTCACCTTTTTTATAGAAAGTCAGGTGATTCAGATCGTCGATGACCAAGATCTCACCGAACATCTTGATTCTATAGTACTATGGGGGAATATCTCATCTTTCAACATTTCTTATTGCTTTAACCATAGGGAGTCCTCCGAGGAATCCTTTGGAATAATTCCTTGTATGCTATGTGAGTATCGGGTGACACGCTTGCTCGTTCGCCTTCCTATCTCATAAAAAATACATAGTGTTGTTCAAAGGCGTTGAACTAACGTGTCGAATCGACAGGAGGCAAGAGCAGGAAATATCCATTTAGAATTTAAAAATTAGATTACGCACAAGATATACAAGACGTCTAGCTGCGATCCATTACCAATACATGTCCATTTTTATTTACTAGTATTGGTATAGTAAAAATATATCATAATGAAGATATATGTATGGTTATGAACAGTTCATTTAAGCAGTCTGGAATTTAGCTTAAGTTCGTTAAGTTTCGCTCATATAGCTGCCGCGTGTTTTCACAGTAAGGTACACAACGAACTTAAGGGTCAATATACGCCACCGATGCGAACTATGTAATCCGATGAATTCGACGATCACAGCGTAGCAGGTGAAGAAAGGCCTCCGCGCGTGACAATTTATGTAGTGTTGTTGTTTAATATTAGTTTCCGAAGTGGACCCATTTCCGTTGACTCGGTCAGCTCTAGGCTAAACAAACCTAGCTTCACGTGGCTTCGTTTCCGGTGTGACCTGCGACTTAATAATACGTTTGGCAAGTTATGTTATATTTATTATACTTAGAAAGATAATTACACATCATAAGTATGTCGTTGCGCGTAGCACTAACTACGTAGCAGCAAAATACGTAGTTAGTGCAGTTGAGACTACACCTCCATCGCATGATGGCGACTTACTGGAGATTCGATTTCACGATAAAACGAAAACTTTTTTGGCAAAATTTAATTTGGAAAACAACTACATTTTTTTAATAAATTGTTTTCGCGTGTATTTCGCTTGTTGCCTTTCTGAACTAGTCCTAGCTATAGACGAATTGAAATATTATTACATATTATGTGAACAGTCAGAATTTTTATTTGGCTAAGATCCGCGACAAGCAAACAAAAATAGAAAAATAATAATGTGTGTTTTTTACTAGAAGTAAATTTACGCGGAACTCTCCACTTCCCAACTCCTATCAACAACATCAACACCAGACTCTACGGAAGACAACCAATAATGTGTTGTCATCCGTACTACCTGATGATGCCTCGTGTTGAAGCAAAACACATCACATGTACAATTTGGAAGAGTGGAGATGTGTGTTTGATATTGGTGTTTTTCATAGTTGTTGGTAAGTGGAGAGTGACGGCCTTTTTTTCGGTAATATTTAGTTTAAGTTCCCCGTAAATCCACGTTTTCCAGTAAAAAACGTCGCAGTATTTAATGCCACCTATTACTATTATACTGCAAAGCTTAGTAATTGTATCGGCTTCACATAAAGTTATCGATAACTTGTGGCAGTATAGAGGGCGGCATTTTAGGCCGCCTAAAAGCAATGTTTTGAATAATTTCAGTGGTGACTGCTGAGCCTTAAGCATAAATAATTTAATGACAATCTTAAGTCGAAGTATAGAAAAACCTTGAACTTGTTTATAAATGTATAAGGAATTGTATTAATTTTTTTTATATTCACTGACCACCTAAAATTTAAGTGGTTAATGAAGCAAACCCATTAAATCGTTTAGGTCCTTAATGATTTAATGACGTAGGGTTTGGTTTCACAACCTAAATATCACCTAAATCACAACTCTTCAATTCATTGCTCTGTCTATGAGTATTTATTCCCAGTCTGAGTATAATGCTGATGGTAGGCACGAGGAAATTTTAGTATACCTACGTACGACGCGTGGAACTACTTCTAGTTAAAGCTTTATTTCAGTTACTTTTTTGTCCCAAAAGGTTTCCAAAGAATGTATTAAAATATGTACTGAATTAAATGTGACATAAGTAGAACAAATGTTACTTTGGGGAAATCATTGCTTATTCCATAAGACACGACTAACTCTGGGGACTTTTAAGGAAATTTCTTTATTGAACTTAAAACTTTTGGGACGCCTACCAGATTTTGTTCAAAAGTAAATTCTTTTCTGAAATATAACGACGAATTTTCTATTAATATAATATGTTTAAGCTTTCTATGAATTAAGTGAGTATTTTCATATATGCCATCAGCTTACAGCTATGCATAAATACATACACGGGCTAATGATGGTATAATAGATTTAGACAAAACCAGTACAACCATGTAAAATGATGACAGATAATGTATTCAAATTTTTGATAATGAAGGCTTGCAATATTTTTAATACTTTTATATTATATTATAATTCTTGTTAACCATTCTATATTAATATTGCTTTCGTTAGTATATGGTTCACAAAAAAGTAAAGGGGTGCCTCACCGCCCGGCATCTCAATCTCATCAACAACCTCAAGGTAGTGCGCCATAATGCCCCAAAGTGGGGAGGAGTGGACGAGCCTCATTTCCACTCCCACTCTGAGATCGGCCCCTATAGACTAGACTATACATAGCTATTAGGAGGGGTGGAAGAAATAAATGAAAAGGGTAACTCGAGACTTACGCACATACCATAGGAAACTCGGTAATTCACGAAAATGTAACCACTTGACATCGATATTCTAAGAGGGTGTGCTACTCTCCCGAACGAGTTCTCCCAATTGTGCTACCATGGCTATATCACAATTCTCTATATTTCTTTCCACGCACCACTGCCCTATGGAAACAGCTACTTTCAGCGGTGTTTCCGAACCGATACGACATGGAAACTTTCAAAAAATAAGCATTTTCTGAAAGGCTTAACTGCTTTCCATCAGCTGGCACACCCGCAAGTTTGCCTTCTTATCTTGTAATTCTACTCAGTTTTATATAAAATAATAAACTTAGAATTCAGCCCGTGAAATATATTAAATAAATTTATCCTACACAGATTATTAAATATATTGGGAAGAAATCTTGTAAGTTCTTTGTTAGAAATAAAATGAAATTTAAAATATTTGAAGTTATTAAATTACAGATATAATATATAAAAAAAACGATTGTCTAAACTTTAACATATTAACCGATAGCAGTATTTTGTCTCAGGAAGATTGTACGGGTTACGGGGTATTCTTTAAGGTAGTATATGCGGGTAGGAAAACTCCTGTGTAAGCTTTTCTTCTTTGTTATCTTGATTTATCAAAGGGTTGTGATCTGTTTGATGAGAGTCGTGTAATTTTAGAAAAAGAAATATATTTGATTTCTAACAATATAAGGAATTTTTTTATAAGTTTTTATTTATTTTGTATTGCTTACGACATATTACTATTAAAACCATTTATTCATGAGCAGCATAAATTAATTTTCTATGAAAAAAACATGCATTATGAAAGTCACATCAGTTGTAATTATAAAGAAGACATAATGCGAAAGCTAACATTTTTTAGTTAATTTTAAAAATGTAATAATAACTCGTTATTGTAGTGCATCTTCACAAGATCAGAGTCGCTCAGAGAGCTAAGGAGAGAGCTATGCTCGGAGTTTCTCTGGTAGATATGATTCGGATTAAACAAATCCACCAGAGAACTAAAGTCACCGACATAGTCTTTCGAATTAGCAAACAAAGTTGCAATGGGCTGGTCACGTTTGTCGGAGATCCGACAATCGTTGGAGCAAACAAGTGCTGGTGTGGAGACAGTGTCTCAGCATATGTAGTGGGACGCCCCCCGGTTAGATGGACTGGATAAACTGGATGCGTGAAGCTGAAGATCGGGGTAAGTGATGCTTCTTGGAGAAGGCCTATGTTCAGTAGTGGACTGACGCAGGCCGTTGATTGATTGTAGTACATTATGAATGTTTGCAGAGGCGCGTGTAGATTGCTTCTATACTGTGATGCATGAGAGATGTAATTCTCTGGTGCGCAGGATGCGAGGCAGCACTAACAACATCTTGACCATGCTTGCGAGTAGACTAGACTGTATCTATGTTAACCATTGCTGCACTATTGAACGTGGTGTAATAGCTTAAGAATATGAGCTTAAATATTTGTTTTTATGTTTATTTACTAACCTAGGATAAGTAATCAACTAACACATGAGTTTTGGTTACGTGAATAAATGAATTTATTTTATTAATAATATATAGATCCTAGATGTAGCACTTGGTAATATGCTGAAGTAGCCTTACAGATTAAATATCTGTAAAATTGGACTGTTTTCAGAAGATAGACTTTGTAAAGAAAGGTTTTGGAATTTTCAGTAATTCACTCAAAGAAGTAATTCTTTTGTGGTGAGCTAGTACCTGAACTAGGAATGAGCCTGTATGTATGTCATTAGCTTTCATCTTTTTTATATTTATAATACTTAAAAATGCTAATTTTCTAATAATCTAGTGTTCATAAAATAAAAGGACAAAACTAAATGTTACATAATAGGTAAAAATTAAGTATTAAATAAAAATAATAAATCATTTACCAATATTTTTTAGTAAAATCCCAAGAAATATAACATACATTGTCTGATTTCTTTATTAAAAGTAACAGTCCCCTGTATACCAGCAAATTTAATCTTACTTTCTTCGGAACAGTTTCAAATTTTGCTTGTTCATACAACCATACGCTTCTTTTTTACGCAATTAAAACTTTGCACTTCGGTCCAAACCAGCTACGGGCAAGTCCTTTTTTGCAAAACTTTTCTCTTAAGTTTGAAAGAAAATCTGGAAACTAAATATTATTTTTGTTAGCTTTTATTCATTGACTTTTTGAATGATTTTTTAATGGCATAAATGGGTAAACAAGCAAGCGAATCACTTGATTTTAAGTAACCTGCGCCACCTATATAATTAAAAAAAAATAAGATTTCTGCTTAACCTTAAAAATATTTTACATTAATTTCCCTACATATTTGTCAAATAATTAATATATTTTATTACTTAAACAGCAATATTACTTAATTCAATTGTGCAATTATATAGCGCAGTTCCTTTTTTAAGGGCTTATGGTTCATACTATGAGTTTCAAAGCCAACTTAACACATTTAATAACACTATATCATTTTATAAAGAACTTTACGCAAGTACTTTCGGCCCTCATTCTGGTATTATATTCTCGTCTTGAGTTCGTACTATAAATAAATAACTGTGAAGCGCAATAAACGATATGACGACGATATGTGGATAGAAGGGTCGGTAGGGGAAGACCAAGGAAAACATATCGTGACTAAATTGCCGAAGTTTTTAGGAAAAACCAGGTCAAGAGTACCCTTAAAACTCGGGTGTGGAAGAAGCAAGGATAGTATTTTAAGATCGTAGCAGATGAAGATCTGTCGTCTCCGCCTACCCCTGCGTGAAACAAGCATTACGATATGTATGTAATAAGCAATGGCATCTCAGGTGGAATGTTATTAAAAATATAATGATATCCACCATACTTCAATATTCACCTATAATCACTATATGATTTATCAATATTATCAACATAATAACTGGACAAAGGAGGGAGGCCACCTAAGCCAGTCTTCGTCTACCGTATCCATTTCTTTTAGCCACTCTGCGCAGATTCTCGCACTATCTGGTGAGGAGGCGTCATACACTTCGTTTAACAAAACACAATATCGATTCAAGTAAAAGTTTACTTCAGCGGCTGTCACTTATTTTTGTTTCTCCGGCTGGTATAATAATTCCGAATTATAGCCACCAGAGAACATAAAGTCTTTCTATATTTGTTGAGCACATTAAGACATGTAGGAATAATAGATTTTTTTAATAGAATAAATTATTGCGCGGTAGAATAAGGCGTATTATAATTTGTAGAATGCTATGTGCGAATTATCAAAGTTTTCGTTGCCCTACTCGAGACTTAAATCTTTATTTTTCTCTCCAATACCAATTGCGTTTAATTCATCCTCGGCTCCATCTAGCCATCTGAGCTTAGGACTTCCACGGCTTCTACAACCAGCTGATTTGCCGTCGAGTAGGCGTTTGGGTACTCTAGCCTTGTCCATCCGTCATGGACTGGAGTGTTTATTTCACAAAACTCATACTTACTTTTTGATATCATTAATTTTCAATAAAAAATAAAGTAAGTAAAAATCAAGATAACAATTTCAATTTATTCATTTTACTTCGCACGGTACAAAGCACAATATTTTTAGATGGTGCGTAAAAGACCCACTTTGTGTTGAAGAAATAACATCGAACTTAGTAATAACGTTGTTACGGGGGTAATATTTCTTAACAAGATGTTTACTTTGTGTAAACATTGAAGTGTAACCTTTTTACGTGGTTATGAAAGGAAACCCGAAAGCAATTTTCTTTAGCTATGATGCGATACCACTGCCACTAGTAGCATTAACTTATTGTACTGTTAAGAAGTATTTATCTACTTTTTTCGAAAAGATTGAAAAAAACGGAATATTGCCGTATTTTCAGTATATCAGAGGTTCATGCTGAGCAATATAAGGTGTTATGAACACTTATGGTCGCTTTAAACTCTCGCTGAGGCAACCTGAGACAGGCCGAACGCGAGAATAAACATGGTGCGCTCGTTTAAGGCGTTCGTTTTCGTGTGTGGCTCAATTTCGAATTGATTATATGAACGCGAGTTAGTGTTTCGCGTAAATCAAGAGCACGTTCGTGTACATACTCGTTTAGTTCATTTTCACATCTTAACAGTGTAATTTCTATTACGAATGAAGAGACGAGATTGTAAATGGCTTGGTAAGAGAGGCGTTCTCCGAGTCATTCGGGCCAAACGACTTAGCGAATGTATACAGCAGTCATTAGAAAAAAATAAGGTTGGTGCAAAAAATTAGACAATGCACATCCCTATTTCCAGCGCACCCTAAAATAGATAAATAGATCCAGGTAGAAATTCTACATCACACTAGCGAAGTTTTAACAAAAATTTCTATTAATATAAAATGATTCACGAGTCCTTCCGGGAGTCCTTTACTTCGCGTGGAACTAGTATAGCAGGAGCTAGCCGAATTCCTGCTACTTTTGACGAAAGGATAAAAATATAACCTTGATCTTGATTCCGACAACCCAGTGCATCTACCTCTATTGATGATAAATCGGGCTTTGGCACAGAGTGCATGTCCGAAAGTTTCAACACCAACGTCGAAGTAGTTTTGACACCTTTTTATATAAAATTACACAGAGTTAGATTTTTTAAATAAAAACATTAAATGCATACTGCCAATTCGCCTTGGCTAAACTTATTTACAGCCCACTCATCATCCATAAATAGAGTAGACCCGTGTCCAGTTGTGAGATATTGGGCTCTATGATTTCCGATTATATGATCTACATATTTTTAAAATTGTTTTATTTTAAAACTATTTTTCACTATATAAATAAACGTGAGTTACTCTGTGTTCATTGCATACTTGTGAATATAAAATATAGAATAAATGATTGATATTGTAAAAAGAAGACAAAACATCTTTATAAAAACTATATTCCGTACTTTAAAAACAGCCATATTTGACACTTTACATTCTTGGTGTCATTAAAGTATTATATTAAACAATATTTATTTTATTCGAAGAATTCCAAGAGATGAATTTAACAAAGGATTAAAAGAAAAAATATTTACATTACTCTTCAGTGAAAGCGAATAACTGTTCTTATTTTTTGTTAATTTAAATTGAAAAAGATCTCTTTATAGCTTTATATACAGAGTAATCGCATTATGAATCAATCATATATTTTAATGAATTCTTAACAACTCAAAATTATTCATTTATAATGTCAAGTATATTATTAAAAAAATAATAGAATCTTCATAAGTTCTTTATGGAGAAGGTAAACAAAAAAACAAGCGAGTCAACTGATGGCAAGTAATCATTGTCACCCCTAGATATTTGCGAAGGTTAATTTTTTAAAAAAAGTAGCCTGTAAAACATGTACGAATAGTTCTGTTGGATCGGGAAAGTACTACACTCTCACAGAATATCGGCGTTTAGTAATAGTATTTAATTGTTTTACCGCGTTTTGTAGGGAGGGTTATGAGAGTGGATTATAAGGGTCAAATCATTGTATTTCCTTCTTCTTATTAAATCCTTCTTCTATCTACTATTTATGTCCTTGGATACGCAACGCAATTGTTCTTGTTGTTATGGAAGGTGTATGTTGGCCCATCGGCAGCGCTGGCTGCTAACCATCCGGTAACTCGCCTCGCCTTTACTTTGCGTTTTCATCCGTTTAAAAAAAAGAGGATTTTCATAAACTAACCAAAACTATCATTCTAAAACAAACCAAATGGTTTTAAGTTGCTCGTTTTTCAAACACTTCTTTGAGACTGAGATTCATTTTGCGGTCTAAATAAATCGTATTGAAACATCCGAGCTCAGAACGAAACCTATTATTTCCCCTCTTTGTGCGAGAAAACGCTCTTTGCAATACCAGTATTATGAGTGTCATAATTCTTAATGAGAAACTTTACATTCCGTTTAACGTTGAAATGTAACATTGTTTATGAGGTTATGGAAACGTTGAATGCAATTTGTCTTTGCAATCGAGCTAATCTTTCACGCATTATACAACTTTATTTAAGGATTAGTTTATTACACATGGCTTAGTAGCAACTTTCGCAAACAACTTTAATTCCTACAATTATTTATTCAAAGCTGGATGTCCTGCCAACATTGAACAAGCGTATATCCATTCTCCCAGAAACGGTGGCGCATATGAAGTAGGCATATGCAGTAAAAAACTAAATAAATCGTATTCATTTAAAATTATTTAATTTATTTATTTGATAGACTTTAGATATTTGACAAACTTATTTTATTATTATTTGACTATTATTATCACTTATATATTTATATAGCTCATATATATACATATGTATGTCCCACTACTGACTACAGTTCTTCCCATTTCTGAAGTAATAGATAATAACCCACCCTGCTTATGTAATGCAAATTGGTGGAACATTCAGACTAGAAGTAAATCCCCGTAGGCCATACGTATAAATATCTCAACCGTCCATTGCCTCCGAAAACGGTAATTTTTCATTGAGACAATTAGCTCGTAAAAATTTGTCAATATGAACAAATATTACATATAAATAATATTATTATAGCTGTTCAGTTGCGTTTTCAAGTTTGTTTTTAACTACCCACATTTCTAACACAGAACATTCACAAACAAGGACTGTTGGATTACATTGAACTCTAATTGAATTTAAATTCTAATTATATATAATAAATTAAATAAATGAAAATGTTAAAATGAAAAAGCTATCAAAGCTAAAAAGCGTCCGTGCGATTTCCTTTTAATAAAATCTTAAGATTAACCTTTTGTAATGCAACTACATTTCTAGTCATCTAAGCTGATGACATACTAAAAATATTAATTATATAATAAAAATATATTTATAAAAATATTAGTTTTTTTTAGCGCAAAAGTGTATATAATTTATATACTTCAATATAATGTCATATGAATAAAGAAAAGAATGATAAAGAGGATGACAGCCATTTCTTGCAGACAAACAGTAATATTTTTATGTAAAAACAGTGTTTTATGGTTATAAGAAGGCAAACAAGCAAGCGGGTGACGAAATGGACATTCGAAAAATAAGGGTAGAATATAGATTTAAAACTTCAAAAACACAAATGAAGTAGAACAAAAAACTGACGGCAATTTTTGTTAACTCAATCACTAGTATATTATAAACTTCAACAATAAATTATAGGTTATTAACACTAGATGTCACTACGTCCGAATAATTTTTAATATGTTTTTTTTCATTTTGATAGCTGTATACAAGTGGGCGCTAAGTTTTTAATGTATGTGGATATTTTGCGGATTATTTACAATATAAGCAAGCTGATTAATCTTTTAAAGTCTGAATTAGGTAAAAGGTATGTTAAGATTTAACTAAAAGCTTACTGTAATTTTGCAATAAATATAATTTCAAAAAATAATATAAAAAATTCTTAATAAAATATAAAACTATCGATTTATAATATTTAACATCTGTTATATTAAAGCGAAAAATTCGTGTACCATTTATATTTTATTTGACAAGCAAAATTCAATAAAATATTACGATACGTATTTAATAAATATTAAAGTAGAAAAGGCAATCATGTTTAGAAACTTTATACTTATTTTCAAATACCTTTTATTTATTACATATGAATTGACTATATAACAAAGTTGTGAAGAAAAGAACTATTTAATCATTTCTAAATCGCGCTATTAATATTTTTTTTCGCATTTACGTTAATACATATATGTTATTTATTGCTAGTGGATGTCTCGCTCTCCTCGGGAAGTCCTTCATTAGTGACGGACATGAGACTTGAATTTGATTGATATGTATCCTGGACCCACACTGTACTGTACATTAGGCAGTTTGAAATTTGAACGTGTGTGACCTGCATTGGCAGATATAAATAGGTCGTTGGGAGAGGTTAGCGCCGGACTTTCTCCCTCGACCCTATGGTCGGAGATCAGTCTACTGTTCTCACTCCACCGCAGAAGAGTAAATTTGACATCCATTTTTTGTCAATATTTTTAACTTAATGCAATTCAAAGAAACTCAGATAACTCGTAGGATTTTTAAGTTTCTAGATAAATTTACTTATTACCATTCGGTGATCCGCATGCTCGTTTGTCTACTCCGCTATATAAAAAAAGATAAATGTAATTATTACAATGCATGTAAAAACATCTTTATTGTTTTTATATGCATTGTAATTATTTTAGGGCGCATTATAAGCGGATCAGTAAAAGAATATCACATTTATCATACTATAATTGTTTACACTCAAAGTGATAATTTTTATACTAATTAAATCATATAAAATTTCGGGGGTAGATTTAAGTAAAATTTTTCATTTTGTTATGTTTATCTAAATTTGGCTACTTTATCGGCATATTCAGGGAGGTTATGAATATATACAACCATTTAATAATAGGCTGTACAAGACTTCGTAGGTGTTCGTATGTTTTCTGTGTATAAGAAAACTACTAATAAAAAGCAAAATAACCTATTTTTTGCCTGTATTTATAATAACACGTTTTATAAATAAATAATTTCGGCACAAATATTATGTTTATTTACAAATCTATAATAAATATACCGTATGTATTATTAGGTTTAAAATTTTAGATATTATTCGCAAGTAATTTATTTATTTATGCATTTTATGAGAATTAAATTATTTTTAATCTTATTATAAAAAAATATTATTAAATTCTAGGGGATGATAAATTAATCGTAGACGTTCAATAGAACATTAAAATATCTATATATGATTAATGAAATAGGGTCTACGAATTTAACCAAAATATTATAAATGCTAAAGTTTGTGAGTATGGATGTTTGTTACCCTTTCATGAAAAAGGACTGGACGGATTTGAATGAAACTTTACAGTAATGAAGGTTTTACATCGGAATAATATAAAGGCTACAATTTGTAATGATTTTACGTAACCTTTTTTGGTCGTAATATGACGATACATGTCATTTAATTCGGAAAAAATCTGGCCTCACAGAGCTATCTTGGCGTACGCTGCCTAAACCATTAGAGTTACATAAAGATGATGTACCATAGGATTGTTTGTCTTGAATAGTTCTAAATAAAAGTCCGCGACAGCATATATCTACCTTTTATATGGAAGCCACTAAGACCAAAATTGTGGACCATAAATTAAGTAAAAAAAATATATTTGATTCTCCTGATTCTCACGAGGGCGAGAAGCAACCAATGGAGAGCCGTTTCGCTGCGATAAATGGTAGCGGATGAAGCTCTATGGTCTCTGCCAACCCTTGCGGGGTAAAAGGCGTGAATATATAAAAAATAAATATATTTATTTAAAATGATCTGTCACGAAATTTAATGTGGTACACCACATTCCACGCGAGCGAAGCCGCGAACAAAAAGAAGTCAAAATCTCTACGTCGGTGGTGTTGAGTGCTTAGCACCTCCCTTTCTTCATCAAACAGCATTCTGCCCTTTGATGCATGATCCATACTTTCGTACTTCACGACAAACCAAATAGTTTCACGGCTCTATTAGAACTGCAATTCCCGCGTAGATTCGGACTCCTCCCACACTTTGTCCCAAATTATGCTTATATCCGAAAAAACCTAAATATTTTAAAAGCGCGTTCCAGAATACATATAAAAAAACCCCACCCCTAACAACTAAATCAGGTAGTTAAGAAAAAAACTGGAGTAAGATACAATACAGCTAACAATACGATTACGCCTATTGAATTGTTTGGAACTATTGCAGAGCACGTTCCTAATTTCCAGAATTCCGAGTTTTGTCATTGATCTTACATTTACTAACAACCACCACTAATCTACATGAAACAATAAGAATAATAGCATTGTGGGAACTATTCCAATTAATTGTTACGATCAAAGGGATTTCGCGATAGAACACTTGTATATGTAGGCGAAAGTTTCAAGGAGAATCAAGAGATAATGCTTCTTGAGTTATTAGATTATTAAATAACAATAGGATTTATATTAGACGTTATCTTAAACATTGTAATGAGACCATACGAGGGGTAGAATATCGTGTACGTAAAACATTAGGGGATGGTGCAGAGTTATTTGTAAGTAATTTTCGAAAAAAATAACTAACATTAAGCTTTTTAAACACACAATGAAATTCAGGTTCTTGGTTGCCTATTTCTATCGGATTTGGTTCAATTTTTTTTAAACAGAAATAATTTAAGTATTAAGACTCAGGCATATTTTTGCTACCTTCATATAGACAAAAAATCAAAATAACTATCGTTAAATATGTCAGGTACGAAGTATCAGGGTCGGGTTTTAGGAGTATTAATTCGAAACCTTTTTTTGGATATCCTTATGAATACATACCTCTCTGTCGAAGGGACCTGGGTTTCTACCTCGCGATGCCCTTTTTCGGGACTACGGGAATGCTTTTGCATCCTACCTCAGTATTAACAGTGTTACTCCTCAAGTTGCATGTCTTTTAATATACAAGCTCAAAGAACACTGCACACTATACCTAAAGAGTTAAACTTAATTTATTGATTAAGAAATTAGAACGAAAAATTTTCCGACGGCGAATTAAGAGGTTAGTTATTTTTTTTGATGTATATTATATGCACATGTCTAAATCAAAAACAGTAACCTAAATCAGCGATAGTAGTGAAGACTGATTATGTGTCAGAAATGTGCTGAAGCATGTCTTCGTTGAAATAAAAATTATTACGTGGTAAATGATAATGAATTTTCGGCTTTTTTCTGGCATGTACCTAACATTCTTCTTTCACACTATCCTTGCCCCGAAAGCACTATCCATGTACATTTTTCCTGGTACTTAGGAAAAATGTTCATGGATAGTTCTACACCTTCCAGCTCGCCTATTCAATGTGTTTTATTAGAAAATCTTATCTAATGATTATTATGAGTACAAGGTGATTCAGTCACTAAAATAAATTATAAAATAACGTAATCATTACATAAACTAAAACATCGAAAGCCGTCGAAAATCGAAACTTTCACCGTTTTTAAGTCAGATTAAAATTTAGATTACTTTGTATAAAAATGTTCAATAGTTTTATTAATTCGTGTATTCTTCTTTTGTTTTAGGTCAACTAGAAGCAATTATATCAGGACTATCGAAAGTTGAGTGATAAGTGAAAAGTATAAAGTGAAGTGATAAAGTAATTAATACAGTGTCATGTGACGATCAACATGTTGAAGATACAAATGTTAGAGTCCATCGTGAGTAATGACGCAGATGAAAACCAGCCTCAGCAGCCGACTGGGTAAGTTTAAATATATAATAAATAAAAAAGCGTTTTATTCCTTACAAGAGCTTTACAAAAAATAACCAATTTAGTTTAGTCTATTTAGTATTAAGACTATTTGATATTCTTTGTTTATTATATTTATAGGTTTATGAATTTTCTTATTTAATAAAGTTATTTTATAAATGCTTAATTAAGATGTTAGTTAGTCTGCAAGAATTTGGGTTTCTTACACTGTAGCCATTTGGTTTCATTACCAAATATTCTTCGATTTTAGGTTCGCCTATTTTGGCATTTAATTATTCGAAGATGTTAATGCTGGTAGCCTGCCTATTGGCTTTAACAACTATATTAAATGTCACATTTTATTGTAATGTTTAAAATATAGTGAGTTTCGAAATTAAAGAAAAAAATTAAAACGAAAAAAATTGCTGAACGGTTTTGAGTATTAAAAATGTTTGAACCACTAATCTAAACGGCGATATACGTAAAGTATGTATTATGATATGTCTCATACATAAGATTAAACGTAGTCTGCTTTGGAAACTCTATTCCCCATTGATTACTTTAAAAATAAAATATAATATAGTGTTAAAGGATTTAATTTGTCTGTAGCATGAATGGACCGGCTCGCTCGGGGAAGTACCACACTCCCGCAGAAAACCGACGTCTGAGTGGTAGTTTACCTACCGCGCTTCGTACGGTGAGCGGCCGAGTTCCGGAGGCCCAACACCTTCCCCTCTCCCTCCCATTCCCACTCCCATAATGATACTTTCCTTAAAGGTTGGCAACGCTTCTACACTGCCTATGGCGCTGCGGAAGGTTACGGGTGGAGTTGATTGCTTTCCATCAAGTGACATGCCTGCTCGTTTTCCTTCCTATTCCATAAAAAAAAATTAATATATACTCGTATACATGTAAACTCCAAAGAAATCACACAAATAATAAAATACACACTGCTGATACAACACATAAACTATAACTCACCTACAACGGGCAAATCGATGTCGATCTCTTCTTAAATTAATGCGTCATTGTCGACCGAAGAAGAAACAGACAGAAGACGACCACGGACTTCATTTTTCAGATGGAAATTTCCAGAACGGAAGCGGGCAAACTAATAACGCTCGTTTGTGCTATTCGCTCCGTATACACGCTACATTGCTGCCACAACAGTAATCTTATTCCATAATTACTCGAATTTTTAACGTATTCATAACGAGGAAAATATTCAAATTTAATTAAAACACAGCTAATCAATAAACAAACTACTGATTTTGTAAAAAGAATTCCATTTTGTAAAATAAAATTCATTTGAAATTAGAATTCATAGAGAAACAAAAATATTTTTTATATGAAATGGCCAGTATTGTAGAACGAAAATTGGTATATTTCTATTGTTGATTTCTCATTTAATTTACTAATATTAAGCAAGACCGCTAGTGTTGAACTATAAAAGGGGTTGTTCAGCCCAGTTCACCTACATTCTATTTTCAATTTACCTATAAGTAGTTTGATATCGATTGCAAACAATCGTCCGTTCTACCGGTGCCGACAAACCCGCTGATACAACAACAATTTTATTAAATGTTTATACAATGGGATATTTCAGCAAAAGCATATGACAGCATAGACCGTGACTCTCTATACGCGATACTCAGGAATTTCGGCATACGAGACAAACTGATTAAGATGATAAAAGCTGCGACCCGAGAAAGCAGAACTGTAGTGAGGGTAGTTTCGGAACTGATGGACGATTTCGAGATTATCACCGGCTGAAGCAGAGAGATGCTCTGTCACCTATTCTCTTTAATTTAGTACTGAAACACGTCATAAGGAAGGTCCTTCAACTCGACGGTGGGGTAAAACTAAATTGGCCGCACAAGGTGATAGGGTACGCGAATATCCTTGCTTTGCTGGGACCAAACCAAAGGGAGGTGGTTAAGTTTATGGTTGCATTGGAACAAGAGGCGCGGAAAATTGCTCTCCGAGTGAACGTCAACAAAACAGACTACATGAATATGCGCCGATACAAAAATGTCAGACAGACCAACACCCGGGAGGAAGAATTTGAAATCAAAACCCAAAATGCCCTTCGTTATAGTGCGGCGCTCCACAACGTGACTCCAGACTTCTGAGCAAACGTACGAAGATCCGAAAATACAAAACGATTATAAGGCCAATGCTAATGTACGGCTGCGAGGACTGGACACTGACCTTAAACTCAATGAGTGCAAGATCACGGGGCGCAAGGTCCTCAGAAAAATACTTGGACTAGTGAGGAGGGAAGACGGATCTTGGATCTTGGAGTGGCTAAACCTAACATTATAGGTGAGATCAAAACACAACGACTCCGCTAGCTGAGCTACGTTGTGCGCGTGGGAGAGGATCAAGTCGTAAAACGCGGGCTACCTGCAGCGGCCCGAGTGCCATCGCCCGGTCGGTCGTCCTAGATATCGTTGGAGTGATGCAGTGAAGAAAAACTTAAAGGAGTCAAGTCGAGAACTGACAGACGATGTCGCAAGATGTCGCCTCTACTAACAAGAGTTAGTAGAGACCAAGACTCATTTTGGGTCATCGCACCCGCCTAAGTTAGTAATGGGACATTTACGTCACGATTGAGATGGGAGTTATATGATTTATTTTTTAAGACATAAAAACAGCCTAAAATATAGACTTACAGCGAAACTATACGTGCAACTTTGGTCAAAATTCGTTAAAACCTCTTCAGCAGTTTTTAAGAGTAGTTTAGAGACAAGCAAACAGAATAAAGATTTAAAAGATGGGCTTAAGTGTCTGCACTGTCCTACCATATTATCTTAGAAAAAGGTATTTTTTTTATCAAAATTATAGACAAAATTAAAATTCGTAAATAAGACAAGTTTAAAAATTATAATTAAGCATAAATAATTGAAGAAAATCCATGTTTCATAAATTTAAAACTTATATTTTACCTAATCTAACACATAGCCTATATACACTTAGTTAAAATTATATATATTTTACTACCTGTGTTAAAATGATAAACAAGAATTATATTAATATTACCTAGTAAACTATTTCTAGTTTTATTTTGTTTAAATGTATTGGAATAATATTTATTTAAAATATACCTACATAAGTAAATACCTTATTCATAAAATAAGCACTTATTAAGTTGTGAACCAAGTAGTTATTTTTTATTACAAAATTTAGGAAGATTGTTTAGTAAATCACATAATTGCCAAAAAATTATATTATAAATAAAAAGTTCTTTGGCACGTGGCTAGGTACGTTTATTATAAGTAAAAAGTATGTGTATATACGTGAACTAAATTAACCTGAATGTATGAGGGGTATAAAACAGTAGGACTCGTCACCAATATCAAAACAACAATTGTTAAGTATAGTGTTTTTACGGAAACACCTTCATCAAGGGAATGAAAATGGTCTATGGCGATGTTTGTGATCGTAAAAACTAAACGAAAATACAAGTTTGTTGCCGCCAGGACGTCGCCTAACTTCGGACAAAACAGATTCAGAACATCACTAATGTGAATAGGGTTGGCATATCTTGAAGTTATATTTTTAGTTAGTACAAATTTCTTAGTCATAAATATACAAAATTTCATGTATGTGAAGCATCACGCACTGAACATAATACACACTTATTATCAATAACCTTATTTTTATCTTTATCACAGTCCATATATGTCGCACTGCTAGACACGGACTACCTCATTTCTGGAGAAACGGAAGTAAACCCACCACTCCTGTACATTGTCCATTGTGCGGATAACCAGACTCGGAATAAACAAACATTTATCCTGATGCGGAAATCGAACCCGCGACCAATAACTCGGTTGGTTGCAACCCTATCATACAGCCAATTGGTGGTCGCTGAGCCAACTGGTCTTTCACCAACGTTATTAAATAGGCTGATGTTAAATATATATAATATATACTTTAAGAAAAAAAAAACTGGATTTATCATCCAAACGTTTTAAAAAGCCGTGCATAATTTTCTTAACTCAAATATCTTTTATGTCTTTATTTTTTATTACATATTATCTAGTACAAACAACCAGGAAAGAAATATATATATAGAATAAAGGATAAAATAAGAATAGA